>JAUTXX010312014.1:0-13770 GCA_032273605.1 Panulirus laevicauda | reverse complement strand
CTTACATCCCAATTAACTTGTCCCTCAACCCTACTGAACCTAATAACCTTGCTCTTATTCACATTTACTCTCAACTTCCTCCTTTCACACACTTTCCCAAACTCGGTCACCAACTTCCACAGTTTCTCACTTGAATCAGCCACTAGAGCTGTATCATCAGCAAACAACAACTGACTCACTTCCCAGGCCCTCTCATCCCCAACAGACTGCATACTCGCCCCTCTCCAAAACTCTTGCATTTACCTTGCAAACCACCCCATCCATAAACAAATTAAACAACCATGGGGGCATCACACAGCCCTGCCACAGACCAACCTTCGCTGGGAACCGATCACTATCCTCCCAACTCATGCACATGCCTTATATCCTTGGTAAAAACTTTTCACTGCTTCTATCAACTTATCTCCCCCACCAATTACTCTTAAGACCTTCCACAAAGCATCTCTATCAACCCTGTCATATGCCCTCTCCAGATCCATACATGCTACGTACAAATCCATCTTTTCTCTAAGTACTTCTCACACACATTCTTCAAAGCAAACACCTGATCCACACATCCACTACCACTTCTGAAACCACACTGCTCTTCCCCAGTTTGATGCTCTGTACATGGCTTCACCCTCTCATATAATTTACCATGAATTGAGTACTCAACAAACTTATGCCACTGTATCTTGAACACTCACCTTTATCCTCTTTTCCTTTGCAAAATGGCACTATGCATGCATTCCGCCAATCCTCAGGCACTTCACTATGAGCCAAAAGTACGTTGAGTATCCTTACCAATCAATCAACAATGCAGTCACCCCCTTTCTTCATAAATTCTACTGCAATACCATTCAGTCCCACTGCCTTGCCGGATTTCATCTTCCACAAAGCTTTCACTACCTCTTCTCTCTTAACCAAACCATTCTCCCTGACCCTCTCACTTCACACACCACCCTGACCAAAACACCCTATATCTGCCACTCTATCATCAAACACATTCAAAAACCTTCAAAATACTTGATGGCTGTTTCCCACTCAGCGAAGTGGCGCCAGAAAACAGATGAAGAATGACCCATCCACTCATATACAAACATCAATGCCCATATATGTACATATACATGTACATACATATCAACATATACATACACATATATACACTAAAAGGAGTGGGAGGCTAGAAATCCTCCCTTCCAATTTACTTTTCCAAAAGAAGGAACACAGAAGGAGTCCAAGTGAGGCTTTTTTTCTTCATGCATGTTCACTGTTTCCCACATTAATAAAGTAGTGCCAGGATAAGACCTCATTTGCTCACATCCATTCCCTGTCACATAAAATGCCTCGAAACCAGAGACTCCATCCAGAACCAGACTCCACAGACCTTTCCCTGGTTTCACCCAATCACTTCATATTCCCATTGCTAGTATGTCATTCCTTATCTGACCCATTGCTCCAGTTCACTTTATCTTTTGCATGCCTCACACCCTCCTGCATGTTCAGACTCCATACACACAAAGCATCTTTCACTGTATCCTCCCATCCCCTCTTTGGTTTCTCCCTTTTCCTTGTTCCCTCCACTTCCAACATGTATACGCTCTGTCATCCTTTCCTCATTCATTCTTTCCACTGTGCTCAGACCATTTTAACACCTATAGCTTTCTCTTATATACTCTTTTTACTTCCACACCCCTTTCTTACCCTATAATTTCTTATTTGATCAATTCTCCTCACACCCCATATTGTCCTTAAACATTCTATTTCCAACATATTTACCCTCTTCTGAACGTTTCCATCTATGGCCTATGCCTTACATGCTTCCAACACCATTAGGGCTACTGTACCATAAACATAACTGCTTTCACCTCTCTTTCCACATGATCCTCAGTGCATTTCCTTGCTGAACTTAACAACCTTACTTTTATTTACATTTAACTCTTAACTTTCTCCTTTCACAAACTCTCCCAAACATACACTCCACCTTCTGCAATTTGTCATTCAAGTATGCTGCTAGACTGCCATCAAGAAATTGCAACGAACTCACTTGCATCTCTTCTTGTAATATCACTTGATACATAAGTCTCAATATATTATGATACCCTAACAGTCATGCATACCTTTACTGCTTAAGATTGCAGATATATGAAATGTTTTTTAAGAGAAAAACAAAAAACAAAAAATACACAAGAAAAAATCAACTTGGTACAAACTACATTCAATTCATTCTTTTAAGGCAAACAATTAGGGTTAAAAGAAAATTTTTTGTATATTCTTTATCATTCTTACTCCAGTAAGAGTATCTGCAACAACAGGAGAAATCCAGGGGTTCCTTGATGTTGGTCCATTTCTTGTTAACTTGATCAAGAGTTTTGCAGCAGATGTGCGAACTAAGCAGCTCTGATCAGATGACAGCAAGTAACTGTGAAAAGGAGACATTATTTGATACCTCTTCTACTGCAAAGAGAAGGTACTTTCTGAAGTGGGATACCACACATTCTTAAACTAAAGAACATTCATAAAAAAAAGTGATATTTTGTTATCTTTATTACTTAATATACCTGATGTGTCTTTTCCTGATTATCTATCATTATTATTCCCCATTGACAAAGTTTTCATGAGCCCATGACTCCACATGTTTAAGAGTTGACAAATGTTCTATATATAACATAATTCAGAAATTTCAAGAAATACTCTTTTGCCCAAGGGTATGGAGACAATGATAATCAAATTACATTTGGGAGATAATACACAAACCTCAAACTTTTGAGGAACTAACCTCATCAAAGCAAAATGACACACACAACTATTCACTTTCAACCCCAACTAGGATAAATGCCACACCCAGCACTTCATATATAATCATGTATTAACATCTTAGACTACTTAGGATCAGGCCACACCCAGTATTTCATATACAAACATCTACTGACATCTTAGACTACTTGGGATCAGATATTCTGGTAAGTACAGTAAATAATTGCAGATGTAATGTTAAAAACTTTCATAAACTTATATATTGCGAAAAGACATCAACTGGGCTAAATCATAATCTACTCAATCTGCTGTGTGGTTCCCTTCATATAAGTTATGCAAAATATATAAAATAAAAAATCGGCAAGGTTTCTGGATCGGAGGATATCTAGCAGAACCTGTTTTTTCATAACATTCAAGATTTCAGTAAGAAGTCTTATTCATATTTTCCTATCAATGAAAATTAAGATTCTTGTTATCACTTTTTTCAAACCATTCATTGGAAACTCTGTAAGCTAATAAAAAAAAACAATAAAACATAGTGGATTGTGAAAGCAACAGTATACCTGCCTAAAGCTGTGTAAATCTTGATATTAAAACAGAGGCACTTGCACTGCCTAATGTCCCATCATGAGTTCCATATAAGGAAGCTAATGAGCTCACCAATTTACAAAAGATTGTATGCTACAATATAAATCTATGCTGAATACCTGTACACTTTTTTAAGCCTAACTGTCTCTCCTGCCTTCGTGAGAGAGTGTTTGGAACATGCAAAAAATGGCCTCATCTGCACACATCCACTCTACAGCTGTTTTTATTTTGCATGTGCTATAAATCTGGAATGATGAATGATGGGAAGCTCAAATTTTTGATATGTTTAAGTCAGGGACTGGCCTAATAAATATATGAGTTTGAAGTTCCATTATTTATCACCCATGTTATTTTCTTTTTTCTTTCATACAATTTTGCTGTTTCCTGTGTAAATGAAGCAGCATCAAGAGCAGACGAATGAGGTTCATGTCATGTGTTGTTCTTGAGTCATGATGCAAGCAGGAAGGTTTTTACATATAGACAGACAGACAGATGCACAGCTGACAACACAATGTTCTGCATACAGTATGTGGATAGGCAGGACATAAAAATGGTGTATTCCCAGTGCTACTGAAAAAAAATTGATTAACTGATCTAACAGACCATTATATTTCTTTTTCATTAAACCACACTTTTCATTAATTAAGCTGATTATTTCATGTTCATTGTCAGTAACTGCCACTGTTTACTGCTTGCCATAACAATTCAATCTCAGAATGATATACATTATCTACCATCATAGTTAAATCTGCTCTGAATACAGGTATACTGTAGACATTTCTTAACACAAGCCCATCGAGGTAAAGTGAAACATGAACTTCCATACATACATGTGCTCTTTTTACTCTTTCATTGTGATTTTCACGTTGATTCATCCAATGGAAAAGTCTCTGGTCTTACCACCTTTACATTTAATCATGATGCATATCTGTCTGAGATTAATTTGTTATGGCAAGCAATAAGCAGTGGGAATCAATGATAATGACTGCATTTGGTCCCCATTCACTCTACAGGCACCCTCATTTGAAATATCCCTTTCCCTAATTGGTTCTCTTACCATGTATCCATCTCTTCTGTGGTCTACCTTCTCTCCTTGTACAGTAAACTCCATGTGTGTTGTTACCACATAATATGCCTCACTCATGTGGCATGTCTTAGTCTGTACTAATATCTATCTGTCTATATTTCTGATGCCTTTTTCCTTATGAAACTCCCTCAAGGTATGGGCACAACAATAGTGTCTCCATAGCCAGTGAGCTGTGCTGCTTCTTAGCCTTCATGCCTCACCCTAAACAGGCAACTGCAGAGGGCAAGTCTAGTGCAATGTTTGCAGAGGCTCCTACCTAATGTTCCAACTGACTGCTTCTACCTAAATTGTTCTGCCTAATGTTCCTACCAACTACTTCTACCCAAGGTTACTACCTAAAGCTCCTGTCTAAATGCTCGTACCTACTACTACTGTCTATTGCTCCTAACATTTTGCCAAAAGGCAGGGTGAGCGCATGGTGCTCACCACAGGAAAATCTCATCACTACAAATGAGCTGTGTGACTTAAGTGTTGTCAAGTATTCTGTATGACAAGGAGAGATTGTATGTTCATGGACAATATGCCAGTAATCCACATGTGGGTGAGGCAGAAAGAAGAGACAGCTACCAGGGTCAGAGGAGTTCAACTTGACAACCACTGACGTGTTGGTTCACTACACAGACATCATTAACCCTCTTTCCAGGTGCCACTTGTTCCCTATGTTAAGTTTGAAAGCAGCACAATGCAACCCTGTAATCAAATAAACATGTTGGGAACAACCATATCCTCCACTGTATCTAGGAAACCCTGCATACTCAACATCACCGTTTTTCTTGTGAGCTGCTATTTCACACCGAGAGAGGTTTTACTTACCCTAGTTTGGAATACTGTTCACACATTTGGGATAGTTCTTCCTACACCACACTATTAACTAAAGTGGAATCAAAAGCTGTCCATCTCATTAACTCAGCCATTACCTCTCCCTCAACATACCTCTATGTCTCCTGTGATGCTACTGCCCGCTCCATTCTACAGGTATAATTTCAGCCAAAGTTCTAGCAGGATATAAGCATGTGTTCCTACCACTGGGCTTAGATCCATGGCACTACTGGCTGTTGCTTCCCAAAGTTTCTGCGTGGAGCCATATGAAGATTGACAGTTGTGAAACTTCTTCCCTTTAACTATAAAGGTGAAGCTGTGATATTCTCTTTCTTCCTTCATCTTTCCCTCTTCTTACAATCCTTCTAGCTTTAACAGCCAGGTCTACAAATACCTGAGGTACTTTGATTAAGTTCTTTATTACTTTTTCTTAATCTTCTTTCTTTTCAACAAAGTTGGCCATGACTGGGACATGTTTTGCCCATTTGATGATGGTCAATACATGAAATATTACACAGAAAAATCAAAAGCAGGCAAATGAGAAGTAATCGTAACTAAAGGAGGTGTATGAGACATCCTCCTTGAAATCTAAAAAACTGTAAAGTTATTAGTTTTACCTACATCACTGGTTGAAAATTGACGAAAAACAAAAGAGAGCACAGAAATTTCTGGAAGGAAAAAATCTAAATACTGTTAAGCTATAAAACACAAACCTTAGAGCAGCTCCCCATATTCCTCCTGAAACTTGGGTTAGACTATCATGAAGGAGACTTTGACCACTGGCTTGAGTAGCTAAGGTTGCTGCTATGTTAAGCCCAGTGCTAATTATACTGTGGTCACGATACACCCACAATGAGACCAACCATGAACAGTCTAACATGCCATCTCCAACAGGCCATGTTCTAACAGCCTGAAAAAAAAAGTCAGTACATCCTTTAAATTTACTGAAAAATCAGCCATGTAATTTAATGTATCTCTATCAAATATACAATAATAAATTTACTTATATTACTTATTACATATCCATGAGCTGTGGTATTGGTGCATTAGACATGACAGCTAGAGACAGAGTGTGAATATAATATACATATCCATGAGATAATTGTGCATATATGCCTTCCCTTCCCATCCTAGGAGACCCTTCTATCCTTATGAGACTCCTGCAGCACTCAGGAAGTTGGCCACATTCACTGGTCGGGACCATGAGTCATATAATGTGATGTGTGTGCTTCTAAGTGCAGAAAGTACAGAATATTGAGTAAGTGCTCAGTGTCTTCTTTCTGCATGTTCCATTTTGGGCAAGAAAAGTTTTCGGATTTGTTGAAATGGTGTTTGTAGTGTTATTGTGATGGGTGATGTCCAAAGCATAAGTGGGACAGTGTGACTCATGTTTGTCTGGGGAGTGGAGTATCTGATGGGTGGATGTCCAGAGGGTTGGAGTTTAAGACTGAGTTGGAAAATCGGTTATTAAATGTTTGCTGAGTTATTCTAATGTATGTACGGTTTGTCTGTGTTCTATCAGTTGCGAGAGGGGGCCCTGTAAGTAGAGATCACTGAAGTGTGAGGAGAGGTAAGCTTTTCATTTCTACTTAATGACTGGTGGTCAGTTACAAAGTAGTTAGGGTGGGAGAGGTCTACCACTGTTATAAAGAATTGGGACTGCATTGGGAGGATCTTTGTTTCATTGTGAAGATGTTGACTGTTTGTAGTCACTGTATTTGGTTATGATATGGTAGAAGACTGGGTAGGTGAGGCACAGTTTAAAGTGGAGCAGATAAAGTGTTTGTATAGGATGTTGAGGGATTCTATTTCTTGTCCAAATGTTGGTTCACTTTCCTTCTTCTATAGGTATTACTAGCTAGACCAGGTGATACTCAGAAAGCTGCTGCATTACATGATTACTGTGTGGCCGTTGGTAACTCAAGGGTGGGCTGTTTTGATAATCATTTTTCTGCTACACCTCAAAGCTTTGGAACTCTTTACCCTCTCATGTCTTTCCCATTAACTATGACCAGGCACTTTTAAAAGATAGGTTTTTGTCTTCCTCCAAAATTCATAAAACTTACATTAACCTCATTATACTTCAATTAAGACTTGGTCTTGATGTCAACTTTGTCTGTGATTGAAGCTGTAAAAAAAAAAAAAAAAAAAAAAAAAAAAATGGTGCCAGCTGTTATGTATAGTATACCAAAACCTAGTCTCCTCATCCACAGTCAGGTCCTGCAGACCAATTTGTAGTTTCCTTTGACCACTTCACGAGCCCTGTCTCGCCAAAAGACAGCACAACCCCTATACACCACGATGCTTGAATTTGTTCTATCCCACAAAAGAGTACAACATTTTTTTTCATTACTGAAAAAATAAAGATGCTAAAAATTTGTAAAAGAACAAATTACCTGGGTCAAGTCTATGCTAGGATGAGAGAGTAAATGTACCAGTGCAAGGGAAGAGTACAATGTTATCATCCGTCCCATGTAAGAGTTGTGTGCTCTGCCTCGACCAACGTGAAATGTGCTGATCAACCTGTTCATGAATAAAGACTTTTAAGTAGAAACACATTATTACAAAATTGTTTTATATCAATAAAGACTTTTTTCAACCCTAACTGCCTTTCCTACTTTAGCAAGGTAGCTTCACAAACAAATGAAAAAACAATGTCCTCATTTGTATACATCCAGTCTGTAACATTCATGTATAATGTACCAAAACCAGACACTTCTATCCACAGCTAAGACTCACATACTATTCTATGTTTTTTCTCGATATCTATTCTCCAAATGTGGGACTCAAGTGAGAGGGTAGGGATGATATTAACTCCTGAGTTCCTCTCACACACTGAATTCTGAAGCTTATTTCCATCTAAATAATAATCAAATTAAGAAATTGTTTTACTCCTTAAATTGGAGCTCCATCAGCATCTTCATACACTGGTTTAAGTCAAACATTATTATTGTCTCATTTTTTCCTGTTTTTCTATAAGTATCTATTTGAACTGTACAGGAAAGGAGTTTTACACTTGTGGAGCCCCATTCTTTGAACATTCTTCATTATCATATAACCTCTTATATAACTTCTTTGAATTATAACATCTGCATTATCATGTCCTTGATCATTCTATTCAACTCTTTGTGCTTCTTCAGGTGCAGTGACCAAACATGATAATCATATCAAAGCTTTGGCTCCTATGTAGGATACAGACAGCTTCTTAAATATTTCCATATCCATATCTTAATTATTTTAATTAGCTATTATGATATTTGTTAGAGGACAAGCTATATTTTACTATTCTCCAATTATAGGACTCAGATGACAGGTTAGGGATGATGTTGACTCCTAAGTCCCTCTCACACACAAAATCCTGAAAAGCATCTCCTGATAGATAATAACTTTACTTTGGTTTTCTTTAACTGTCTCATCATCCTTAAATTGGAGTTCTTTACTGTGAACTACTAATCAATCAAAATTTGTATAGAATACCTTCAGTTGAAAATTACCAGTGCCTCATTTTCCTCCCTGTCTGCTTGTAATCAAAATTGGTAATTACTTAGCTGTACTGTAAAGGGAGGGAGTTTTACACTCATGGGGTCCCACCCCTTGAACATTCTCTGCTATCAAACAACTTCTTAAATCCACATGCGATGTTTGCACTAACCATGTCCTAAGTCATTCTACTATCATACCATAAAAGATCTTCTTGACATATTTTCTTACTTTTCATATAATGTCCTCTGACTGCTCTGTCCCTGCATCTATTGAATTGTTCACTGTCCATGTCCTTGATATCTTTTAATAACTTAAAGGTTGTAAGCAGATCACCCCTCACTTTCCCCACTTCCAAAAAGGGAAAATTTAAGGCCTTTAGCCTATCCCTGTAATTACAACTATTAATTCAGGTACCATCTTTACTGCCATCCTGAGGCCCTTTCCTATTAGCTCTTTGTACTTCTTTAGGTGCGATAACCAAACTTGACATACATAATTCTAGTTTTGGCCTTCTGTGGGATGTGAAGAGCTTGCTAAATATCTTGTTATCATTATACTTGAAAGTTATTCTGATATTGGCCAAAAGACAAGCTAACTCCTTACTGTTCTCCAGTTTCCAATACATCCACCATCTTCCACACCTTTGTATTTAAGGTATTTGACTTGTATCCATTCAGTGGCAACAGGACTATCATAAGATCAATTCAAACCCATCTTCACTCTCAGAGGCAGTGACCTCTCTTTCCACCCTCAACAGTTCTATCCACAGCCATATCAACTGTCAAGCATCTAAAACAGCCCACTTCCACAAAGTTCTCTGCATTCAAACTTAAAGTCAAACCAAACTCTCTCTTCTCTCTCTCTGTTAAACCTCAATACCTTTCTTTTATTCACTCAGACACTAGCTTCTGCAGTTTTTCTCAAGACTAGCATAATTTGAATATAAAAACATTGTAAGTGCAAATACTTTAAATAACATTCTACTTAAAAAACTATCCAAACTCACTTTATCAAATCCGATATCAGTTGATGTGACAATTCATCACCAGGCCATGCTAATGCTGTTACATGAACCAAGCATTCTAATGCACATCCAAGTACTGCTGCAAAAGAAACCAAAACATCACTATACCACAAATTGATAAGACCTCTTTTCATGAGGAAGCTCAATTCATATACTTGTGGCAGAATTTCTACATGCAGTCTTATATGTTTATGAAGGTTGGACTACACCCCAATGAACTAGAAGGCAGGAGCTGCACACTATGATAGGCTTCTTAGTGAGTCCATGTGCATTGTAGAAACAAAAATGCTACCCATGTGAAGCAGACCCATCATCCTCTGTAAGTACCTTTCGAAATAGGTCTCAGTCTCATACTTTCAGTTAGTGCTAGCAGTATATTAAAAAACTTTTGAGCTAGAGATATCATCATTCAAAGGAAATTATAATATGACTGGCATTTCTGAATCTTGGTTATGTATCAAAAATATAAATTTCCTCACTGAATATGCAATTCTAATGTACATTCTGTTTAATAGTGAAAGGGGGAAATAAAATAGGTGATGGTGTTTTGCTTTTAGTTACAGCTCATTTTAATGTTGCATTGAAAAATGTTGTAGCTACTGATAATGTTGACTTCCTTTGTGAAGAAATTAAAGATATGCCTCAAAAATAATGGTGACTTCCTTTATGAAGAAATTAAAGATACACTTAAGAAGTAAATAACATAGGCCTCTACACAAACACCAGAGATAGACAAAAGATTTTATAACCAGATAGCAGAAATTTTTAATGAACACAATTATCCTCCCCTCTCGTCTTTTTTTTTTTCCAAAAAGAGGGAACAGAGAAGGGGGCCAGGTGAGGATATTCCCTCAAAGGCCCAGTCCTCTGTTCTTAACGCTACCTCGCTATCGCGGGAAATGGCGAATAGTATGAAAGAAAAAAAGAAAAAGATTTTAAATCGTTATTATCAAAGTGTGGAAAATCCATTTCTAGAGCTCCTGGCATGGACTCTATCTACATTACTCACTAAGAAACTTACTCATGATAAGACTATTGTAGATTTAGTTCTAATTACAAATAAAGAATATTGTTAATAATGCTGAAATTGGAGAAAAGTTTGGTATGAGTGGTCATTGACAAATTACTTTTGAGGTCACTTTCAACAGTGCATGCAATGTTGGTCAATATGAATATCAGGAAAAATACCAGATTTTAGAAGTCCAAATTCTAATGACCTTTGCATTACCCTTGAAAGGCAAGTCTGAGATGATATGGTCAATGAAAATGAAATGACTATAACTTGGAAAAGCTTCAGTAAAATTTAAAAGCAGTGGAGGGAACATATGTACCAAGGCAAAGATATACGAACCATACTGTGCCAATTCAGTTGTCTGGTGGTATTCTTGTTACAATTATTTCTTTTATCATTCTTACTGACCCATAAACATGAAGAGTGAAAATATCTCTCAGTTCATGTGGACTATCAGTCTTTTCCATCACATTACCATCATTACCTAATTTCTCCATAATACCCTTTGATCAGTCACACCTATTATGATGTGAGCCTCAGCTATCTAACAGTTCTGTTTATGAACACCCAATATTCCTTTCTATTACTTGTTTCCAAAAGCTTTCATATTTCTAAATCTATGGACTAACATAAATTTTTTCTTCACATGTTGCTTAGATCAAAATGAAGATCACATTTTTCCTTAAACAAAATATATGATCAAGTGCCAAAACTCCGTTATCTGGGAAATAACACAATTTCCCCACATAGCGTGTTTTTCCCTCACAATACAATGATAAGTATAATATACATTACACATGACAGCTAGAGAATGGATGCGAGCAGATGTAACCATTCTTCTTTTGTTCCTGGTGCTATCTCGCTAATGCAGGAAACGGGGGGCTAGAAATCCTTTCCTCCTGTTTTACTTTTCCAAAAAAGGAACAAAGAAGGGGGCCAAGTGAGGACTTTTTTCTTCTAAGGCTCAGCCATCTGTTCTTGACGCTACCTCACTAACGCAGGAAATGGCGAATATGTATGGAATGGATTGAAGGCAAGCAAGTATGAATATGTACATGTGTATATATGTATATGTCTGTGTATGTGCATGTATAAGTATGTATATGTGTATATGTATGTGTATGCATAAGTACAAGTTTGGGCGTTTATGTATATATAAGTGTATATGAGTGGATGGGTTGTTCTTCGTCTGTGTATATATGTATATGTCTGTGTATGTGTATGTATATGTATGCATATGTGTGTATATGGGCGTTTATGTATATATATGTATATATGGGTGGATGGGCCATTCTTCGTCTGTATCCTGGTGCTGCTTCACTGACGCAGGAAACAGTGATTAAGTATGATAAATAATAAATATAAAATAAATATATAAACTGATTGTAGCAGGTGAGAATAGTATTACAATATGCTGTCTTTCCATCATTTAAGAATTATAAGCCACTTACGAGCAAGTAATGACATGCATACTATGGTAACGCATGGATGCTACTCCCGATGTGATTGTGAAATTCTCTTTAAAGTGGGCATGATAGTAGCATACAGTATAATTCAATGAAATGAGCATCAGTCAAAATCATTATGTTAACACAATGTTCACAATCAAAAGTTTTCTTAAAGAAAAAAGAAAAGTCAACATTTGATGAGGTAGTAACTGCAGAATAAGCAAAATACTGAAAGATTATCTGTGGCATTAGAAATGACCCCATCACCAGAGTTCAAGCAAAAATATATACTTTCATATGAAAGATGATCCACCTGAAGTATTCTCATATATGAAAATAATATTTGTTACAATGGTTTTCCCTCACCACCTTTTGTCTCTAACCTAATACATGCATGGATCATAAATAAAAGGGAAGAAGTCATAGTTGTGCAAGTATGTAAATTGGAAGAAGTGACATGTTCTAGATATCTGAAAGTGGAAATGGCAGCTAGCACAACCATGGAAGAGGAAGTGAATCATGGGTGGGGGAAGGGGCAAAAGTTCTGGGAGCATTGAAGAATGTGTGTAAAAGAGGTTGTTATCTGAGAGGAAAAATGAGTACAATTGAAGGTAAAGTAGTTCCAACAATGCTATATGACTGAAAGACCTGGGTGGTAGATGAGTGTGTGCAGACGAGGGTGGATACGATGGAAATTAAATGTTTGAGGAAATATGTGGTGTGAGGTGGTTTGATCCAGTAAGTAATAACAGGGTAAAAGAGAGGTGTGGTATTAAGAGTGTGTGGGTGGGAAAGCTGAAGTGGGTGTGCTGAAATGGAGGGGTTTACAGAGGATATATGCATCAGAAGTGGAGGGAACAAGAAGAAAAGGGAAACTAAATTTGTGATGGAAGGATGGAGTGAGAGAGATTTTGAGTGATCAGGGCCTGAACATGCAAGAGGGTGAAAGGCACGCATGGGATAGAAAGAATTAGAATACAGGGGTCGACATGCTGTCAATGGACTGAAACAAAGCATTTGAAATGGCCAGGGAAGACCACGGAAATGTCTGTGGGGTCTGGTTGTGGATAGGGAGCAGTAGTTTTGATGCATTACACATGAATGTGAATGAATGTGGTGTCTTCACCTGTTCCTGCTGTTACTTCATAAACATGGGAAACGGTGATCAAGTATGAAAAAAAATCATGAATACAAACCTAGATTATAGTACTGTAGATCATTATTGGCAGAGAAGAGTGGCAAGAGACTCTGGGTAATGCATGATGCCAACTTATTCAAAGAAATATTGTCAAAGTCATCTTGAGCAGACAGACAGCAATGAAGAAACTTGAAGACATGACCAATTACTTTGGTAATAGCAGAGAACAATCGCACTGACAAAAGGGCCTGAGGATCAGGATTGCTGGCCATCCAGTTTACAGTACCTGTTAAAAAGAAAAGAAATGGGAGCTATATCTGATACATTTCTTATTTTCATACTCAAACTTGTTTCTCACTAACTTTATGTATATGGCTGTACATAGCTGACACTATAGACAGATTGGCAGATACACAGGTAGATATTTATTCACCA
>JAUTXX010311904.1:0-13771 GCA_032273605.1 Panulirus laevicauda | reverse complement strand
TTCTAAGTATTTCTCACATACATTCTTCAAAGCAAACACCTGATCCACACATCCTCTACCACTTCTGAAACCACAGTCACTGAATATGGCCACAAATTCTTATAAAGCTTTAATTTATGTGTAGTCCTAATGACTTCTTACTACCTGTATGATAATACATATCTTCTTCATTTATCTTTATCTCTGTGTATCCTATATGGCCATATAATCTTATAAAGCTTTCATTTATGTGTAATCTTAATGAGTTCTTCCTGACACATATCCTAATATGATTTTCTTATCTAATCTTATTCCCTAGTTCCAATTACAATTAGCAAGTTATTAAACTCTATTGTTGCACTCTGAACTTAAGAATAAGAAGTATTCATATTCATTCATCAATGATAACTCTGTGTTGAGACAAGGAGGCCAATAGATTTTGTGTTAAGAAAAGTTGGACAATGGACTTTGTGTTAAGAAAAGTTGAACAACTGACTCCATGTTAAGACAAGAATGCTAATGGAATCTGGATTAAGACAAGGATGCCAATGGACATATGCACTTTGTCATGCAAGATTCTTACAAATTCTGCAATTAAAATGTCATCAACCAGAGATCTAAATACACCTCAAATTTGATCACCAACCCCAATTACCTAATTATCTATACTCACTACCAATTAAACATACTTTAATGCAACTGCCCTTCATTTTAAAAAACACGAATACTGCTTTAACATTTACTTTCAACTCCCAGTTCATCAATATATCAAAACAACCCACTATTCATTCAACAGCTCCTCTGATTCAACTATGAGAACAGCATCAATAGAATCCAATATCTGTAAGTGCTGCTGTTACATTCTATCATGGTTCAGCAAACCACAGTAATCCCCCCATCACTCTCAACTAACAAAGCATCCAATCCATGAAAACATTAAAATTCCATTGTCACATTACACGATCCTGATGCACTCCCACACGCAATTCAAAATGCTCACTTGCACACCATCTAATGGTCTTCCATGTACACCACTGAAAATCAAAACTTCCCCAAATACTTTTATATCAATTTTGTCATGAGCCCTTCCTAAATCCTATATCATGCATAAGTTTTCTGTTTTTGAAGGAATTTTATCTATCTATCTATATCTCTGATGCCCATTCCCTTTGGGAACTCCTTCAGGGGGGTGGCCATGGCAAAAGTCTCCATAACTGTTTAGGTCCAGTGACACTTTTTAGCCTTTGGTGCCTTACCTGCTTTACCCTTAAAAGGCCAAAGGGAGAGGGCAATCTAGTGCAGTGTTTTCAGATGCTCCTGCATAACATTACTAACAACTACTTCTACCTAATATTCTTGCCTAATGTTAAAACCTATTATCCTACCTAATGCTCCCAGCTGAAGCACCTACCAACTACTACGTAATGTTTCTACCTAAAGCTCCTGTCTAATGTTCCTCCCTACTAATTCTATCTACTGCTTCTACCATTTTGCCAGAAGGCAGGGCTACCATACAATGCTCACAGCAGGAAAATCTACAGAGGTGAAGAATGAGAAGTATGAGTTAACTGTTGTCAACTGCTATTTGTGAGGAGAGATGTATATTTGTGAGCTGAATAGGAGCAGTGCATGTGCAGGTGAGGCATAAAGAAATGACAATTACCTGAGTCAAAAAAGTGCAACCTGACTACAACTGAAGTGCTGGCTCACTACATAGCTATCACTAACCTTTGCAATACCCAGGTGGGTAATTCCCATATTATACCTCTTTGGTCAGTGGCTGCCTACCAACTTCAAGAGTAGAAATCTGATCTAAACACCCACTTAAATTCCTACATCTATTTTGATCTTCAGTGAACAGATGTTCTGAGATTCTCTTAAAAAGAACAATCACAGCCCTACCTCTTACTCTGCCGATTAAATTATCAACGATTGTACACGTATAATTCTTGCATCACACTTTCTACCTGGTGATATCAAACTCCACCATTTGAGCATGTGAAAAGTCACCTTTAGCAAGGCTGTATCATTGTCAATTGATGAAACAGATTACAGTCTCAATAAAACAATTTATCCTTCAAATGAGTCCATCATGTCCCTACTATTAAATACAGCACAGCTTTTGATCTGCAGAAGACACTGCAAAAGGGGTCATGAGGTAATAACATCTTTTTCCAATCATAAGGTATATGAAAAATCTTCCTTGATGCCATAACACTTTCTAAATCTAATTAAACTAAAATTTCAACTACATTCTTCATGACCTTGCTCACCGCTACAACCACATGCCCTGCCTTACTGTTGTTACAATGGCTTTATTCCCTCCTCTTGTGCAATATTTCTTGCATAACATCTTTCTTTTCCCATACCTATTTTGCATTCTCTTGACCCTTAGTTCTACATTTCATCTCCGATCTGTTCTTTGAACTGCTCTCTCCACACTGAACTGACAACTACACCAACAGAGTAGCTCCCATTAAAAAAAGATTTACACAATGAGGGAGACAAATGATGAGATGAAAGGTAATTATGAGAAACAGCATTACTCAACACATGTCCAGTGTTGAGCACTATCCTCTTACTTTGCCATCATCGCAAACTCTTGTCAGGTACTTGTAGTAACCTTATAATTCATCCTGTCACAAGTAATCTCCTGTATGTCTTTTGCATAACCTTGTTCCCAATGCATACCGTCCCTTTTACATCTCAGTACCCAATCATTATAAAATATAACTTTTCTATATCAGAAGTAAATGTATACCATACTTCCATCTAAAATATTTTCTCCATCTACAGTTAATTGGTGGTAAGACCCTGGAATGAAATCCATATCCCTCCATGTCTGTTCTACCAAATCTCTATGTCATTCGTGATCTTCACAAAATACTTTTCATAACCCCACAACCAATTCTATTTCATATATAAAGCTATTCACTTTCATTCCTTGTCCTATTCAGAGCCAGAGGAATCATTCTATCATGGTAAAACAAATGCATAGAATAACATTTCATAATTCTTCCAACATTTTCATAATCTCTCAACTCACTTGAAATAAATGTACTTAAATATGTCTCTTTCTGTTACCTTCCTTGTACCTTACCTCTTGGTTAAAATGAACTACCTTCATCACCTGCCTGTTTGTACTCACCTTCAAAATACCCTCCAAGATATTTGGAAGCTTGTGATTGAAGATGAAATTACCCAAAATACCAAGGGTTGTCATAAGTACTATGGGATTCAAGAGGACATCACGAAGGATATGAAGAACCAAACGACATCCACTATCCATAGAGTGAGAGCTGGAATTATCATCGCTATCCTGGTTACTCTTGCGACGTTTTCCGATCTACAGTAAGAGATTTTTCATGTTAACAATTCACAGACCTACTCCATTAACAACAATAATGTCTTGTACTTATCTCACTAAGACAAAAACACAATACTACTACACTTCAAGCTGTGGTCCCACTTACTGGAAATGGCTAGCTTCTTGACTCCTGTGAGGGCCCTATAAAAAGCAGCTCTTGTGGAAGAAAAGTTAGGTAAGGTGTACATATATTATGCTAAAATACCGACATTTACAGTTTCCTTAATCTATTACAACCATCCATCACCCTTACACTAATGCAGTGCTTCTTCATGCCCTTTCTAAAAAGAATTTTGATTTTCTTCTTTTTATCTCTGGTTACTCCAACACTGCATCTCATGAAGAACTATTCATATTAGACATAGTTCAACAAATTTAGAAACATGAAGGTTGGAATCAGGTCACCCTTAACTCTTCTCACCATGATAAGTAAACC
This sequence comes from Panulirus laevicauda, assembly GCA_032273605.1. NCBI lineage: Eukaryota > Metazoa > Arthropoda > Malacostraca > Decapoda > Palinuridae > Panulirus > Panulirus laevicauda. Next base: position 9,989 of record JAUTXX010311904.1, on the reverse strand, counting down.
TGTAACCCTCAGCCCATCATTAGAGCTCCTGTTTTCATTGAAAGACTTCTATAGTATCATGAGCCATATGTAGATCATGATATCCAAACACTCATGTTCCTGAGGGTCTACACACTCATCAGCCCTAAAATGAAACAGGTTGAGGCAGGCTAGAAATGCAGTGCATGAAAATGTTTTCAATCATTAATAATTTTCATGTTTTATTTTCTTATTTCATTAACTGTTTTTACATTTCTATGGTTCTCAATACATTCCCTCTCCTAAATGAAACAACAACAACAAAAAATCACATAATACCAGAACCTTGACTGGTGATATTTTGACTTGCAGCATTTTAGAATTATGGTACAATGTACTTGACTGGATAAATTATAAACGAAGAAAATAGTTAACTTTACATTTTCAATGTCTAAGGGCATTATTTCCATAAATATATGAGCATATTTAGAGGTAACTATGCATATATCAGACATATTGTATTTTCATAAATTCATGGCACAAAACTATTCAGTTTGTATCCTGCCAACAATCAAAATACATTAATGAGTACTCCTACCCCATCATCTAGTGCATCTACAGTAAGAGGATACAATTCAATATGTCAAGAAGGATAACCAAAGGTACTTTGAAGTAGAGAATGTAAGGCTATCTTTCTTGACATTAAATTTGAGGTGCTTATGAGGTATGACGCTGGTCAGAAACTCACGTTGAAAACCAAATCTGTGAGTCTTACTAATTCTTTACTTTTACAGTTTTAATGCATTAAGCAGTCTTCTTTTAATAACAAATATATCAGGATATTGTTAGATAGCTGCATACTAATCATGCATATTCAAATGATATCAAGGTAAAATAGTTTGATTTATATCCAACCTTGCAAAATGCATTCACATCACATAGGCTGGTGGGGGCTTGTTCAGTAATCAAAACAATTGTAGTCCAACACATTTTCTCACAACAGTTGTCTTGCATTTACCTGGTATTTCACATGCATTTAGAGATAATTAATGTAGGTGGTTATACCTTACAATGTGTGTTTGCAGCAATATGGATGAGGCTGGTTTATACTGAAAAAATGTCACCAATGACATTCGTCAGCAAGGAGGAAAAAACTGCTCGAGGATTGATGGCCATCAAAGTTCATTTGATGTTACTACAACAAGGGAATGCTTAAGGATATTTCAACCCTTGGTTACACACCTGAATGTCACAAGTGGTTTCCCAATGATGACAGCAATGAAGGCAGATTCAAATGAGAAACTGTAAAAGTTGGTGACTGAGTTTGGAGAAGAGTGTGAAAGGAGAAAGTTGAAAGTAAATGTGAATGAAAGCAAGGTTATTAGGATTAGCAAGGCAGAGGGACAGATTAGTTGGGGTGTGAGTTTGAATAGAGAAAAATTGGAGGAAAAGATTCAGATACCTGGGAGTGGACTTGGGGGCAAATGGAACCATGGAAGAGAAAAGTGATTTACATATCTGGGAGTGGACATGGGGGTAAATGGAACCATGGAAGTGAAATGAGTCATAGGTTGGGTGAGTAGGCAATGCTACAAACAAATCCATTTGCTTTTCTAAGTATCTCTCACATACATTCTTTAAAGCAAACACCTGATCCACACATCCTCTACCACTTCTGAAACCACGCTGCTCTTCCCCAATCTGATGCTCTGTACATGCCTTCACCCTCTCAATCAATACCCTCCCATATAATTTCCCAGGAATACTCAACAAACTTATACCTCTGTAATTTGAACACTCACCTTTATCCCCTTTGCCTTTGTACAATGGCACTATGCATGCATTCCGCTAATCCTCAGGCACTTCACCATGAGCCATACATACATTAAACATCCTTACCAACCAGTCAACAACACAGTCACCCCCTTTTTTAATAAATTCCACTGCATACCCATGTACCCTTAACATACCGCAGATCTGTCCCTACATCTATATCATAAAAGTGTCATGTATCATAATGCATAAATAAACATAATTAAAGATAAGAAAATTATGTTTTTGATGAGGATTTATCAGATGCCAAGGGCTGCATAGTGTTCCTTTAAATCCAGTGATTTCTTTTTTCTTGTACTCTTTAGTTTCAACATTATGAGTAAAATGTATTAAAATGCATGAAGACATATAATGATGATAAAAACATTTCTGATGGGTACTCACAAGCTGACAATGCAGCCCTACTTGGTGTCCCTTTAAATCTGGCTATCCAATTTCTTTTTGCATCCTTTACAATTTGATCACCCTTACAGATGTATGGAACAAGAAGTTTGTCACTCTTGAGAAAGTTTAAAGATTCGTCACATGCAAAAATCCACAACAAGGCTGGGCCTTAATTGATATATAAAATGATTAATAAAAGAGAGAGAGAGAGAAGGTACGAGAAAAATATTCACGCATTTTAGAGGAAGTGAAAAACAAGTCTTTTAAAAGATGCCAGTCACAGCTATTTGGAAAGACATGAAAGGGTAGAGAATTCCATAACTTTTATGTGCATGGAGAGAAACAGTTATCGAAATGGCACATCTTTGAGTAGCCAACAGCCACAGAGTAACCATGTGATGCAGCAGCTTGCCGAGTACTGCATGGCCTAGCTTTTAGTGGGGGAACACAACCAGCCTGCTCTTGGGAGCAAAAACCAAAGTAATATCTATAGAAGAGGGCAAGTGAACCAACACTGTGGCTAAGGCAAGGGGGTTAAGTTTGGAATTAACCTGGGACAGTTTATAAGTCAGACTGCTTTCGACAACTGTGTCAAGAAAGGATGCAGAGCTAGAACCACCTCAAATGTGAGCAATATTCCAAACAAGGAAGAATCAATCCCTTGTATAAATTGAGCAAAGCTTCAGAAGAGAAGTTTCAACATCTAATCAGGACACTTTCCCTTTTCTAAAGGTATTACTTTGGTATATGTTCCCAAGAGCTCACTACTAGTATGCCCCCACCACTAGTTCAACCACGCAAGCTGTTGTGTCACATGATTACTGTGTTGCTGTTGGCATCTCAAGGGTGGGCCATTTTGATAACTGATTCTTTCCCTACACTTTGAAGCTCTGGAACTCTAACTTCTCATGTCTTTCCCAATAACTATGACCAGGGATGTTTTACAAGACAGGTTTTTCACTTCTTAAAATGAAATAAAATCAAATATAATGGTACTAATGAATTATGCATGAAATGCTCTTAGTACAACAACAAAAATTAGAAAGAAAAATGTTGCTTGCAAACCATTTCATATTCTATGCTTCATGATCACAGGTAACAAAAATTATGAAACTTCACTGTAGAGTACATATAGGTAATTACAAACAGGTAATTGTAACAAAGACTGTACCCATTTTAGATTTTCTGTTGAAATAATCTGAACTGATTATTTTGATGAAACATGGTGCAGTTCATCCTCAGATGGCAAAATGTTGACTATCCAGATGATGAGCAAGATTCTTTATGTCACAAACTGGATTCAATGTCTTAAGTTCACAAAACTGTTGATGGTAAAAAAGGACTAAAAGAATTTTGAGCCATATATTTCCCACTGAATTTTTTAAAGTGCAATAACCCCAGCTTTCTTAATAACCTGCAGATGTCCAGGTATCACTCGAACAAAAAAAAAAAAAGTATTACTAAACTAGATCTTTAAGAGTTGTGTGTCTTTCCATTTTACCTTTGTATTTTCTTGAGGAACCTCCTCAAGGTAGCCGGTTTTCTTATTAACCACATCTTCAGCTGGTAATTCTTTGTGCTCAAGTGAGGATGGTAAAACATCTGCTGGGCTGCCTTTTGTTTCTTTATCACCAACCCTGAAATAGAGGCTAAAGCATAATTTCTCACCAAGAGGGCCATAGGTTTATTCACTGTCATAGTGGCACTAGTAGTGCAACTCTTAAATGAACTGAGCTTCTCTGTGTGATCATTATCCTCCAAACATATTACATATTACATACCTATATCATAATGCACAATCTGATTTGAATCTTACTTTAGACACTGACTATGCTCCTTTGCTATCACTATTTGCAACATATGCAAAGAGATACCAAGTTTTCATACCTATTTTAGTCTTAGGTAATGATTAGAGAACCAAATCTGGGTTTCTGTAAAGTGATAATGCCCAACAGAATGATACAAATAAAAAGGAAATAATCTACATCACACACAATACTTATATCTTGTCAGTTTTGTTGGTCACTCAGTGCTACAGAAGTCTTTAGAAATTCAATCAATCCCAAGTAAATGAGGTTGAAAATGTGCACCAATAGCTCTGGTGATGGATCCCAGCATGAATAAACTTTCCTGAACAAAGTAATCAAAGTAAATTAACACACTAAAAGCAAAGCTTTCTTATTCTCATGATATCCAGACTCAGCCACAGAACATAAAACCAGTCAGACTTGGGAAATGATGATAAAAGATTAAGAAAATCTTTTAAGTCTCAAGTCTAGTGAATGTTATGTGAAGGGAAAGTTCATGTTTGGCAGGGCTGGGCATACCATTAAGGGCAAAGTAAATTTCAACACTTTAAAAATTATCTCGTCTTAGAGGAGGAAAATACAGCTTCAAAGAATAAAGTAGTTTCTAACCATCTATATCTTTGATACCTGTTCCCTAAAGGAACCCCCATTGAGGAGGTGGCCACTTCCACAAAAGGGTCTCCACTTATCCCTGTCCTTACATGCCTCCCTTGCATACATCATTCCACACATTCTTCTACCATTTCTCTCCATCCAATACTCTTCCACTCTAATTCCTCTCATCACAACTGGTCTTCCCCTTAAACCAATCAATTTAATTTCATCATTATACCCTCTCCTTGTAAACTCCCCATCTTGTATACTTTTCAAATGTCCAAACCATCTCAAAGTATTACTTTTAACCCACTCCACAATTCATTCTCTCTCTATTCCCTGCCACACTGAAATTCTCAGACCACATACTTCTCTCAAACAGCATATTTCCACAACCTAGATTCTTGACCTCTGTGACTCATTTCATCTCCATGTTTCAACCGCAGGGTCAAGAGGACTATGTCCCTTAGTCCTTTCTTCACTTACACTTTTACCCTTCATCATTCTAATTCAGGGACCCAATGACTATTCTACCCTGTACTGCTCTCTCCTATCTCTTTCCTTCCAAATCACCAAACTTAACCAAGATAGCTCTCAAATACTTTAATTTTTTCCAGTTTTTCTTCCCCTTATTAGTAACACAGTTTATTACAATTTCTTGTCTCACTTTATAGGGCTTTGTAAAATCTATATTTTCCCTCTGTTTCCTTTTAAATATCAATTATTCACTTTTAATCGCATTCATCCTCAACTGCCTAAGCTTACACACCTCATCTGCAAACAGGCTTGTCACTAACCTTAATACCACACTCCATTTCTGCACTCTTTTCCCTAGTTTTGCTTTCATCTCTCTTATCACTCCATGGTGACATCATGGAGCCATGCCTCACACCAACTTGTATGACAAGACTTTTGCTTAACTCTCCATCCACTCTTACATGTGCATAAACCCCTCTATAGAAGGCTTTCACATCATCCAACAGTTATGCCCCTACCACAAATATCCTTAACACATCCCATTAGACATTCCACTCATCTCTGTTATACACTTTCTCAAGATCCATAAATACTGCATGCAGCTTCTTACCTTTCGCTAGATACTTTTCCACAGTCATTCTCCCTGCCAGAAATGTTTAAATCACTACAAGAAGAAAGATGATGTCTAATCCAATACTGCCAAGGTCACCATGTGGCAGGACTTTCTGACACAATATACTTCATTGTAACTGATGGAAAAGTGAAACAAGCCTAGATGGAGAAATACTTTTTGACAGAGATGAGATCAAACCAAAACTGAAACTTCCATAGGAAGAGAAGACCCATGCAATCTTGGACAAAATGATACTGGATTGGAAAGTTTGTTACCAATTGTAACAGGGCCATATCTACCAAAACTGTTAAACCAGAGCATACAAATGAAAAAACTTAAAAAATTCCTCATTATTCACACATGCCAAATAAGAGGAATTATCACACAAAACAAACAAAACTCTTTTTTCATATGAGGCATACTGATCAAGTTAAATATAATATCTACAATCTTGACAAAAATTCACAATACAAATAAGGAGAATGGTAAGGTACGGATCACACAAAACAAATAAACCTTTTTTCCATATGTGGCATACTGATCAAGTTAAAAATAATATCTACAATCTTGATGGAAATTCACAATACAAATCAGGAGAAAGGTAAGGTATGGATCTCATATTACAACTTACAAAGACGGATGAGAGTGGAAGAACATGTGGAGAAATTGGGCTGTATGTCTTATGATTGTTATGTAACAGCTGAGATCCTACATTCCTCATATGATTAAGCAGAAGCATTTGATGTCAACAATAAAAATGATAATCTAGTCATTCAATAAGCTATGAGCCATTATGTGAAAGACCACAAGAACTTTTGGAAAAAATATACTTTAGAATCTTCCCTTAACAAACTTGGTAACCCAGTCCCAAACATAACCTTATTAAGAGACTTCAGCCTACCATGCATATCCTGAAAGCAGCTAGGAAACAACACTGTAGCTGGAAAAAGGAACAATTTAGAATATGTGACAAGTTCTCCCTTAGTCGGCAAATAGCAGAACCAGCAGATACAATGTTATTCATAAATAATGTAAACCTGAACAATTCCCTCACCATCTCAAATACACTGTGGTCTGACCACAAACTGACAAAGCATAAACAAGTAAGGACATGGATACTAAAGTAAGGCAAAACAAATGTAACTATGGAAGAGAATTCTGCAATTTCAGTTTTAAAAGTAAATGGCTAAACTGGGAAGAACTTATCATTTGAATGTTAACTACACATATGGAATCCCTTTTTGAGTGGCAAAACACCAGAGGAGTACATGAAATGTATGACTAGAGGCACTCCAAATGTACGACAGACAGAAACCAGTAAGAAAGAAGTAAATCAGGTTCAGACTAAATTAGTAAGATTCTCACTCTACAGGAGGCAAAAACTAGTTAGAAAACCTTATGGAAAAGTGCAGCTCATTCAGCAAAGAAAAACAAACCTGTCAAATGAAATGGCAAACACATACAAGACCCATGAAAAAGAGGAAAAAAGGACCATCTACGAGAAATGGAAAAAGCTTCAGAAGGGGACTATTTGGATGGTTTCTACCAAAATGACAGTACCGCCATGTTACGAACTAGATATTTTCAGCATGCAAAGGTCTTTGAGAGGGGCCAATGAAAGCATGTCCATGTATTCTGCCCCAGGAATAGTCTTAGAACTCTGTCCTTATAAAGAAATGTAAAACACTACTTGCACTCGCACTAAACATCAAGAGGAATAGTTTGGACTCTGGCAAAAACCCCTTGAGTTTGAGACAGACTCACATCACCCCATTCCACAGCCAAAAGTTGCAATCCTAACTATAACCTAGTATCACTGGCTTTGCATGTTATCATAATCTTTGAAAGACTTTAGATGTAAACAGGCATTAGAATATCAAAAAGCCTACATAACCCTGGACATCATGGTTTCTGAGTTGGAAGATCATGCCTTTCACAGAAGCTTGATCGCTATAATAAAATTACAGAGGCACTGGAAATCATACAAAATGGCATGACATACACTGATTATGAAAAAACTTTGAAACATGAGAATATGGAGTCACAGTACACAAAATGCATAAGATGGGAATAACTGGAAAAATTGAAAGACTGATGTACAACTTTTTCACAAACATATCAAACCTAGTAAATCTGGCTATTTCCAATGCCTCCATGGTAAAAGCTCAGTTCCCTAGGAAGTGTACTTGAACCCCTACTATTCCTCATTCTCACAGGTGACACTGATGCAAATATAGGTGATAGCTTCATATCATCTTTAGCAGACAATACTAGATAGATAAGAATGAAAATCTCAACAGCAAAAGAACTGAGAAATACCAACAACAATAAACAAAGCCTTCTGATGGGCCACCAAATATATCATGCCTTTGTATGGGGAAACTTCAAAATCCCCCCAGCAAGGAGAGAAAGTGAAGTACTTAAAAAGTGGCACAGGACAAGTACAGACACCATCATCATAGCATGAATGAACAATGTGAGAGACGCTGGAGTACTAATGCCTAACAACTTTACCTTCCAAGAACATAACAAAACAAAATATGGAAGGCTAGATCTTCCTGACCTTCAAGATGATGCTCTTAGAGGTACTTATACCCTTATGAATAGAATACTGATGAATGCCAACATCACCTTTCAAAGTGAACCTGCAGTTATAAAGTGTGCAAAGATCTTTCATAGCCCACAATGACACTGTAAAGGAGCTAAACTGGAGTGAAATCACCGAGGCTGTACTCTCTAAAATGTAGATAGGAGAGAATGTCATTATTCAAACTGAAGCTGTATTCTCCTGAGAGGAGAGGAGGCATTTCATAATTTAAACTTAAGAGAAATCTTAGAAGGCATTGTCCTTCATCTACAAGGGAACAGTTCCCTATTAGCACTTTAGGTATGGAAGATTAAAATATGACCACTGAAATCAAAGTATCAATACGAACACAGAAAATACCATGAATATCCAGGTTCCAAGACTGCTCAAAACTCTCCCTGCAGCCATCAGAAACAGTATGAGATGTGAATAAAAGAAAATCAAGAAAGCCTCGGATAATTGTTTTAAGAGTGTCCCAAACATGGCAGGATGTGATGGTTATGTGGGCCTGCTGGTTTCAGCCTCCATCAACTTGACTGATCAAGAATCCACCTAAGCAGCTTGGTCAGCCTGAAATGTCCAAGTAGAACACCTCAAAAGACAACCTAAAGTGAACGTAACATACACACAAATTTGCTTGCTGCCATGTTGGGCTACCACACCCTCCCTCACTATTACGATGCCCTCCCATCCTGACTACCAAACCCTCCCTTGCTACTCACACCTTGCTCTTCCACAGAGGCCACCACAGCCTCCCTCACCATCACCCCCTTATTCCCTGGCTACCACATCCCCTTAAACCACAACCACTCCCTTTCTCCCCAGCCATCATATCCTCCCTCATAATCACCACTCCCTCTCTGGTTACTAGACCATCCCTTGCCACTACCTGGCCAACACACCTTGAATGGCAGAATAACATTATCTAGCAGTACCAACCACTGTTATTTACCCTATTCACACTTCCCACTCAACAATACAACATTTTCCTGAAAATATATGACTCCAGTAGCCAGGAACTTATATACTGCTGAGGAAATTGGGTAAATTACTGGGTTAGTTATTGTGAGTCTAGCAACTTCCTCAGTGTGTCTACAACTGTGTAAGGGAGGTTTGTTGTTGAGCATCTGACAACATCCTTGGTATCTGTCCAGACAGAAAGACAATAAGGACTAATTTTCAATGGAATAGAAATTACCATATGATCTAATGCATCCCCTCCTAACCCTCTCTCAAACTGCATATCATTCACACTACTTATTTATTCTAATGAACAACATATCACTCGTACTCTTACTTATCCTATTTTTCTTGTACATAATCCATGTGTATTCGTGAAATTTTTTTATCTAATGTACGTACACAATACAAATATTCTTTAACCAATGCCATTTGAATCTGGGATCCTACATCCACCAAACACTCCCTCTTCCACTCTGTTTATTTATTCAAGTCACCCATCACACATACTAAACTGCTTCAAAATGTAATACAAGTTTAAGAATTTTCAGGAAAAATCTTTTGAAGAAATGAAATATTGGTCCTTAACTCAGAAAAACTGAAAAATAAATCCTCTGGGATACAGACAACAGAAAATCAAAAGGAGGTTAATTTGGGTATATATAATTATTTCAAACTGTAGATTAATGACAATTATGGAAGAAATGGTTATGCTTGAAGCTCATATAAAACTTTCATACATTTTTTTTTTCCATACTATTCGCCATTTCCCGCG
>JAUTXX010311903.1:0-24512 GCA_032273605.1 Panulirus laevicauda | reverse complement strand
GATGGCCCTTTGCCTTTGCCATTCTTTACCTGGAAAGTTTATGTTCGGCTTTAACCTGGGAAAGGAAGTTGAGTGTAATTGGAGGAAAGTTGAGCCACCATGTAGTTTTCTGTATGAGTGTGGTTCATAGGTTTTGTTACATGGTAAGAAGTCCTTGTGAAGTAACATATTTGATATGGACATCCATCAGCAAGGAGACTGGTTTGCCATGCTTTTAGATTTTTCTCTTTCTCAACCTTCTTCTTGGGAGGAAGAGCCTTTTGACTTAAAACAAGTACCCATAGAGGGGAAACAGTTAATCTCTTTTTTTTACCAATGAAAATACCTCAGATTTCCAAAGCATGCTTTGTTGTTTGGGAGAAAATATAAGCTTTTCTGTTACTTGCCAGATCATGTCTTTTGTGTTGAAATACACATTGCAACATTCATATCCTTTTTTCATCAGCAAGGGAATGAAATTAAACAGTCATGTCCTTGTTTCATTAGTGAGTGGAAGATATGTCATAAGACTCAAGATTCCTTGCCTCAACCACTTTAGCAGTGATGCACTAGGGAACTAAGTCAGATGTCTTCCCAGTCACAACCATTGCTGCCCCTATAAGATTGTTCCTTTGTGAAGCCTTTGATTGTTCTTGGTACTTAGAACCTTAATGGTTGCTGTTGCACTTTTCAAATTTCAGTAAAGTTGAGATCATCACATAAGTTTCTGTGGAGCAGGTAATGGTTGATCCCATGGCATAAAGTCCAATGCCTCAACTAGTGTACTGATATACTGTAGGTACTTTATTGAAGGATAACTACCCAGAGGGAGTCCTTGTGATCCCCCTTGGGATTTTTCCTCTACAGAACATGAACAGAGCTTTTAATTGCCTTCAGGACATGGAAACTTAGTTGTCACTGGTGTACTGGTCACTGGTCATTTCATAACCTAATGTTTTCAGTAAGGGAAGTGAAAACAGACCCTTATGTCTAACATTCAATGTCCTTACTAGTGTACCAGTGATACTTTAAGAGCACCAAGTCATATGGCATTAACCAAGAGGGAATGTGATCAGGTCCCCATAGGACTGATCTTTAAAGAACCTCATCAGAGCTCTGGTTGTAGTTCCTACACAGTTTGGTATTTCACATTTTTGGATGGAGCAGATTCCTGTGGCTTAATTCATGTTATATTATACTCATGCCCACTTTCCTAGAGTTCCATCTTTATTTCTTTGCATTTAGTTGTGTTGAACTCCCCCAGCCATGTATCTGACCAACCCTGGAACTCGTTTAAGTATTTTGTAAGCTGATGGAGGCCTGGTCATTTCTAACTTATCTTTTGAGTTTAAGATCACCCACAAGTATATCTGAGCCCCAGAATTATTTCCTGCTGTCTGTATTCTCTTCTCTTCACAGTCTTTTATCTGAGTTTTTCTGTTGTGAACATTTCCTTTGGTTGATCTCTTTCAGGGTCTCCTCAAGAAGACCCTAATGATCATTCTCTCTGACCATTATCAGGATAACTTGGTCTGTGTGTGTTTGTCTGTGTCTGTTATTACCACTCAAGGGGCCCCTTCCACTGGATATTCTGTACTATCAAGTAGCCTGTAAATCCTTTGTAAACAGTCTCCTTGGTCACTTCATACTCACAATCCACCCCCTATACATTAGACCAGTATTTCCTAACATCCTTTTTAACTATCTTTTTGTTCAGCTTCTTGGACTCTGGTTATTCTGATGCTGCATCTCTTGAAGAACTGATTACTGTCATCCAGTTGATTTGGAAATTTGAAGGCTGGTATCAGGTAGCCTCTCTCCTTGCCTCTGTGGTAGGCAGCTTTGTAGCCCTCAGCTTCTCATTGTAGTATTGTCTTTTCTAGTTGCTCATCTCTGTACACTCGTAATCAACTCTTTGTTCCTCTTTGGGTACAGTTACCTGACTTGTGAAGCTTTGTTTACTCTTGGTGTAATACTGTTACATGTTGTGAATAGCATAACCTGAATCTACTCTATCTATATCTCTGACACCTATTCCAATTGGAACTCCCTCAAAGGGGTGGCCATGGCAACAAAATCTCCATGACTAAAGAAACTCCAGTGATGTTTCTTAGCCTATAGTGCCTCATCCTCAACAGGCCACTGGCGGAGGGCAAGTCTAGCACAGTGTTTGTTTGCAGAAGCTCCTACTTAGTGTTCTTAGTGACTGTTTCTATCTAATGCTCCTACCTACTACTTCTACCTAATGTTCCTACTTACTACTTCTATCTACTGCGTGTACCATTATACCAAAAAGCAGGGCTAGCGCATAGTGCTCACCGCAGGAAAATCTAGAGTTACAAAGAATGAGCTACGTGAGTTAAGGGCTATCATGTGTTACATATAACAATGAGAGACTGTATGTTTGTGGACAGAATGCCAGTAGTCCACATGTTAGTGAGGTTGAAAGGAAAGACAGCTACCTGGGTCAGAGGAGTGCAACTTGACAATCACTAAAGTGCTGACTCACTAAGCAGATGTCATTAACCCTCCTGACACCCAGGCGGGTAGGACTACTAATATGAGTTACTCTAATATTTGCCAACAGACAGTTTGCTTCTTTCACAAATCATTATGTGGCTCTTGTGACAGATTAGGCACAGTATCAGCCCTTAGGTTTGTGTCACACATGCATACCTGCAATTTATTTCCCACTAATGGGTAACCCTACAAAGTCAATCTTTCACTCAAACCCATTCCCATTAATGATTTAACTTGCAGTGAATCTCATCATCCATTTGTCTGACCAACTTTGAAGTTTTTCCAGGTCCCCCTGTAAGCTGAAGCAATCATTTGTCATTCTTTATGTCTCAGGACTTTAGCATAATCTGCAAACATGTTTAGTTAGGAGTTCAGTCCTTCAAGCAGTTCATTTACATACACCAAGATTTGCAGCATGTGTGATTACTATTTATGTGTTACTGAAAGAAATAGTTGCCCCATATCTTAGCCATCTACACATGCCATTTCTTAACTATATATAAGCAAACACATTTACACTTTCAAGAGATGTAGCCCTACAAGTATAAAACTCCTTCCCCATACAGTACAAATAGGAAATTACAAATAGGTATGTATTCCAATTTATACCTGGAACTCATCATCCATCCTCAAGGGAAAGAATTATCAATTGAGTTGGCTGTGAGCCAGCTGCCCTCTCCAGAACATCAGATTAGGAGGTTTCAGTGCTAAGAACTGCACTATGGAGGTTGTGTGTGTGTGTGTTTATCTGTCTGTCTGTCTATGTTATATATGTATTTATATGTGTATGTGCATTTGAGTTAAGTACTAAAGAATGTGGTAGTATGTGTATTGAATTGATTTTAAATGAGAGAATATTAGACCAAAAGATGTAGCAAATTTACCTGGTCCCCAATTAGCATTGGGATGAGTTCTTGGAAATCAGAACATAATGCAATCACAGATACCGAATCATATTTTTACCAGAGGATTTCACGGGGAAAAAGGTGGGGCGGAACAAGTTCCTGGGGAGATTTCCCAACCTAATTTTCATACAAGGATAGGAATGTAGTGCCAAGAAATATGTGATACAGTACAGGTACAACATTAATCTAGATATTTTTGTACAAAATACTGGTTGGAATGATATTATTTTCAGTTAAAGGTACATTACACTATGTACAGGCATGTTATGTTGATTGTGATCTTTGAGCTTAACACAAACCCTCGTTTCATGTTCTCCATAACTTCATTTCTGCTATTAGTGATCTTCATTGCATCAAAAAGGTGTGCTCCACTTTACTTGCATGCTCAAGGGTTATTGAACAGCATCAGAACCCTTCAGATTGCCTATCTGTACCTCCAAACAGATCTTCTTCCTGCTCTTTTTATTTTAACAAGCAAACGACTCACTCAGGCACTTTCCACTCCTAGGATGTCTGGGAAGGTTGCACTGAAACTTTTATATTTTTTCCATGTCTTGGTATTTGATTTATTTTTCTTTGAACATTGGATAAACAAATCTCCAGATGTTGAGTCAAATCTCCAGATGTTGAATCTCTAGGTAGCAGAGACCAAAGTGTATTGAGTATCCTTGTTTAAATTATGGAAATTAATTTTTCAGGTTTAGCACAAAAGAAGGGCTGCCCTGGAAGCATGGGATTATTTAACGGTAAAGAATATGTTTACCGAGATAGCTCTTGGAAATATATAAGCTTAGCAAAGCTCCTTTGGAGATATGGTTGGGATGTGTATCGCCTTCATCATTTGACAGAGGAAATGTTAATCAACTTTGCCAGGTACAGCAGTTCCAGAATTGATCATTTATGCAATTTTGCTTTTTATGAAGATAATTAGTGACCTTCAGTGATGCAGTAACATGTGCATATTGTATATATATGGAGGATGAAAGCCATATTTGAAATTTAGAAATAATGCTATCCTTAGAATAGTATATGTCTATATGTCTATCTATATCTCTGACACCTGTTACCTTCTGGAATTCCCTCACGGGGGTGGCCATGGCAAAATTCTTCCATAAATAGTGACCTCCAGTGCTGCTTCTCAGCCTTTAGTGACACCCTTAACAGGCCAGTGGCAGAGGGCAAGTCTAGAACAGTGTTTGTGGAGGTTCCTACTGACTTCTATTGACTAATGCTCCTGCCTAATGTTCTTACCAGCTGCTACCTAATGTTTTTACCTAAAGCTCCTACATAAATGTTCCTTACTACTTCCATCTGTTGCTTCTTCCATTTTACCAAAAGGCAGGACTAGCACGTACTGCACACCATGGGAAAATCTAAAGTTATGAAGAATAAGCTGTGTGCAGTGTTGTCAGATGTTATGTATGACAAGGAGAGGTTGTATGTTTGTGGACAGAATCCCAGAAGTCCACATGTGGGTGAGGCAGTAAGAAAAGACAGTTACCTAGGTCAGAAGAGTGCATCTTGACAACCACTGAAATGCAGGTCAGTACGCTGCCATTGCTAACCCTCCCTAAACCCAGATGGGTAATACTAGTAATATACCTTCCTGATCATTGGCTGCCTAGCATCTACTGCCTACTGAATAGTATATGTATCAACTTACAACAAAAATGTATATAAAGAAGCAGCAGAGTATATGTTATAGAAAGGAAAGAATGTAAAGAGCATAGAGGTCGGTAACAGACATGAAATGAACATTGGGAATTAGTGATAAGAAAGTGGTGAAGAGGGGATGATTAATTTGTGTGAAATAGTTGGAGTTAGAAGCTTTATGCACATACATAGTATGATACTTGGTTTTTTTCTCTGAATTTGTGTAATGTCTTTTAAGCTTCAGTTGCTTTTGGGAAAGCTGCTCTACAGAAGTATAAGGATTTGTAGAGAAAAGAAATTTTCCCTCTTGATCAAATGACTCCAGTGGTAAGCCAATGATATTAAAAAGTTCACAAGTCTCACTGTGAATGGTGCAATACATTATATAGTAAGTAAAAAATGAATATGCCCCAAACCACGACAACTGATTGCTCAGTGGTAGGTGGCTGTTGACTTGGTAAGCTTAAATCTTGATATTAGGTCATTACTAAGCAGGTGTCAGAACTCTCTTGTCCAGAATTGCCATCACATCAGTAAACAGAGGCAAATGCCATCTTTCCAAGAGCTTTTATGCATTGCAGTAAAAGTCATTCTGTACAGATACAGCTGTTTTGATTGTCTGCATTTTACAAGTGTACCAGGAAAGTGCAGTGTAATCTTGTGATGGAACAAACATAAGATTTGCAACTAACTCTCAAGGGTTGGGATGAAGGTTGAAGACACAAAGTAGTGTCTCTAATTGATAAGATTTTGAGTATTTTGGGTTAGATTCTACTGAGGTTTATGACCAGTTATTTGCAAAACAGGTTTATGGCAAAGCTGATAAGAATGTAGATAATAAGAATGTAGATGACTTTGAAATGGCTGAACTTCAGTCTGTTTTCCATAGGAATCATAATACATTCCATCCTGTGGGTTTCATTTTATTAAGGAATTCATCAGGAGCAGATTTGCCCAGATTTCAGGTCTAAAGTACATTCTGAGGTTAGTTAATGATTACTCTCAAAAATTTTGATGACAAAATGAATGCAATTTCAGAAAGTCTTAGCAGATGATTTTTAATTCAGTCTATATCTGATGTCCCTTGTGAAAACTTTGTTAAAGGAAGTCTTGATAGCTCCTCCATTTATGATGGGTGTGGTGATAATACAGTTAGAATTGTATTTGCCAGAACTAATCTCAACATTGACATGATGATAGGACAGCAGGGGTCAGGTTTTCATTTATATTGGAGACAATGACTCAGAATTCAAAACTTCATGTGAGAATTGATAATGTAATCCTCATAGTTATATAGAAACTTTTGATGTGCATCTTGTTACTCATGATTATGAAGGATAATATAGTGCATTTCTGTAAAGCTAGGTTAATCTTAGCAGATAAACAAAGTATTGATACCATTATCAGAATATGTAAATCCAAATATAAAGGGAGTATTCCCCCTTCTCCATATGACTTTTCTTGGATGGCACAGTGACTAAGGAGATTAAGAAGTATTTATACAAGTGTGGAAGTTCTTGTTTCACTTTAATGTACAGTAAACATAAGGCATGTTTATGAGAGATGTTGCAGAGACTGTATTTAACTGATATAATAACCCATTAGAATGAGAATGGAGAAATGGTAATAAATAAGTAGATATATATGATATAGTGTATACTCCCACACCCAGACTAATTGGTTTACAAAGATCCTAGGACTAAGCACATTTTGGGTTTTGAGACAAAAACTATGTCCTCTCAAACCTAGGCCATATTTTCCTCTCACAACTGGACCATTTGTTCCAGGTTTGGATCACATACTAAGCTTTAGGAGAAAGATTGTGTACTTTTAATCACACTACTCTGACAGAATGTCCTTAACTAGAAAACTAGCAGGTTCTCAAAATATTCAGGTTTTGGAAGATCTGACATTCAGAATGTCTGCTTTTGGGATGATCTGCTGCTGTCATTTACAGGCAGTTGCAGTTTTATTGTACAGGACAATGCTGGTAAAGCCCATGAAGATAGGGTTTCGTATTGAGTGATCTAGAGACCTTTTTTTTTTAGATTATTAAAGGCAGCTTTTCATGTCAGACAAAACCCAGTTATTAGGCAACTGGTTTGGTTCATGTATAAGGTTTTGTATGTATTATGAACAAAAGAAGTTTGCACTGCTCCATCATGTAAATATTGTTGATATTGAAAATGTTTTTGATGGGGCTTGTTATTGCACAGAGGGTTAGTAAGTTTCATTCTCTTGAAAGAGATAAGGACTGTAAAGTTTAGCCAATCATGGATTTACTGTTAGGTGCATGACTTGACAATATATCCCACAATCAAGGCTTTTCTGTCAAACATGTCTTGCAAGTCCATTTGATGTCAAGGGCTTTTGAAGTCTAGTAAAACTTTCACCAAGAAGTATACCTAGAAGCTTTCACCCATCACAGATATGTGTAGTCGAGATTAAGACATGCAGAGACCTCAGAAGAAAAGATTATCCCAGGTGATCATCCTGTGAAGACAATTATTTCCCTGTGTATACTACTGTTATAGAACTACATTGTAGGTGGTGGGTGTAGGAGTTAGCTCAAGATGTTAGCTTTTAACTTGTGAAAAGCATGTTTTTCATCCAGATCTTCCACCTGCCCTCATCTGTTACCCAACCTACTTTCCTCATAAGGTTAAGTTTCCTCCTGACAGCCACTGAGCTTCGGGACTAAATGTTAGAAAAGCTTTGCTGTGTGGCATTATAGGTGGGAAGCTACGGAAATAGCTAAGCCAGTGACTATATCATGGATTTTGACAGTCTTTCATGCAGCTTGATGTGACTTTGATGTTATTAGTCTTATGTTCCATGGAACCTCTGGAAGCACTGCATTAGAATTGCCCTCTGCTGGTGCCCTATAGAACAGATATATGCAATTCTTCACCTTACCAGTGATGTTAATTGGTTTTGTTAGACTGGCTCAGAAACAAGCAGTACAAACTTAAATCTGCCTTTTTTAAGAAGGTTGTTGGAGGTAGAATATATGAAGCTTCACTTTTCCAGATAATATCATCTTCAGTTGCTGATGCATTCATGACTTTTTTTTCAGAATTTACACTCTCCAATCAGAAGGTCATGCTTATCACGATGTGGCCTCCTTGCTTTATGCAATGGATCCAAAGTTTCTGGAGATGACACATACATCTTCAGCTGTGTGGCTTAAAGGCCTAGGTTTTCATGATCTGATGATTGAAGAACTAGTCACTGCAGTAACTCAGGCTAATTATGGACAGACTCCAGATATGCAAGCTTTTGTTGGTGAGTATTATTGTAACAATTTAATGGCATGGATGAATGAGGTGATTTGAGATCGGGCCCTGTAGTCAGTGAGATTTAGATAAAGTTATAGGTGGATATTATCATTTTAACCATGCTCAGTTTAAGCAGGCTACTGCTTCCCCATTCAGAGATGCTGCACATGTCCAGTTAAGAGAGAAAATATGTTTTGAAAAAAAATTAGGTATCAGAATGAGGAGGGGAAATGAATCTTAGCTGAAGAATGTAAGTCAAATCAATGGTATAAGAGTGAATAAAGGCAGAGGTTGAAAAGAAGAATGTTTATGGAGTGAAGATAGAACCCAGGTACCAGCCCATAATCTTGATGGATACCACTGTCAACAGGATAAGAGGAAAAGTTTATTTCATCAAGATCTACTTTGATACAAAAACTGGAAAGGAACTTATACATTAGAGAAGAGAGAAGTTAAGAAGCCAAAGGAAGAAAGTATAGGAAATCAAAGTTTTAGGCCGCATCTGTCATATGCTTTAGTAATTCATCAAAATTCCAAAGAAAGGAAGGCTGGAGGTAAATCTCTCAGAAGAGAAGATTACCTTAGTCCTTGCTCTGGGAAAGCCATATAATTGATTTGAATGAAAGGAATAGGATTTTCATGATTGCAAAAGTGAGAGTTAAGGAGAGTTTAGAAGACATGGTGATGCCAGAGTTGAGAACAATATGGTAAAAGAAGAGTTAGAATGTTTGAATGGTGTTCTTTTTAAGGGATGGGCTAGATCAAGTCATTCTTCCAAGAAATTGAGAAGGTTTAAGTTTTAGAAAAAATTGGCAAGTGTGGATTGGATCTACCTCAAAGGCATGCTTCTTTAATTCATGAGGAAGTATGGCATGTAGCCTATGCACCCTTGCCCACATCTAGCTGAGAGAGAGATCAAAGAACCTTGCTTGATGAAAATACAGGATAGGGTGTATCTTCAGTAGAAGGAGATTGGTGAAGATCTTGGTGGATACATCATACTTAAGGGTGAAATGGTTTTTTGACCATATTGTGAACAGAAGCAAATTCTCATGCTGATAGGGCTCTGCCTTTTTGGTATAATAACTAACATGTCATGGGTTAAACATGTTCAAGTTGTGCTGTCTTGGTAAAAGGAAAATATAGTAAGAAAAAGAAGTTAATCAGAGTTCCTCAAGTGTATTTAGCCCTGACTCTTGAAAGTAGATAGGTTGAAGGATGGAAAGATGGAAGAAGGAAGAGAATCAGCAGTTCAGGGTTAGAAGAAGATATCATAATGATCATTCCTTTTGTGGCTGCTCTCCATTTTTATTCTTCAAAATTTACATTCTTTGCCTTGACAAAGTCAAAACTGAAAGTCAGTGGAGTAACTGAGCCACGGAAGGCAAGATGTCATGGTTTAGGGGTTAGATAATCATGTGATAAATTTGAATTTTGCTCTTTATTTTGGTATCTGAGATACCTAATGTTTTCATATAGTGTCCGTCTTGTTTAGTGACAGCTTCTAATAGTTGCCCAGATGATGGATCAAAAAAGTTAGAGAAGCAAAAGTTTATGCAGTTTACTTTTGCAAATTTTCTGAAAGATCTTTATGAAATTAAGAAATGATTCCTAAATTGTGTGCAGACTTAGATTTTTACACCAAATCAAGGCTGATGAGTGCTTCTGAATGAGAGTTATTTACTTTAAGAGGAAAGTCTCAAGATTGGATAATGTGGTAATGATATATGTAATTTATAGAAGAAACCATAATCAGTATTTGATAAAAGATGGTTTATCACTTCAGAAATAACCCTAATTAGCATTTGATTCAAGATTTCTTTTTACTACACTGATTTCTGAACTCCACATTACAAAAGAGTCTTCTTATAATGCATTCTAGTTTAATTAATAGATAATAGAATTTACCAAAATATAGAAGTGCAGAGTTTAGCAGACATAAGATTCTAAGCTTTATTTAACTTGCCTAAAGGCTAAAGATCTTGAAATTGTGTTCATTTGTGTCATCATAGGCTCCTTTCAAGAAGAGGAAAATATTAATATTTTTAGTTGCTCATTCAGAAATGAAAAGCACAGTGGAAACCAAAAAAGCAAAGAAAATATTCTGATACATTTCTCGTAAAGAAACTTTTCACAACTTAATTGTTTGTAACAATTTTCATTTCACAGGATCTGTATCTGTGGCTGGGGCTAACCCCAACCTGTGGTCTGTGTCAGGTGGCAACAAACGAGTTGCAGAGGAACTGCTCAAAGACTCACGTGCTGCACTTCTCAGGCGTTCTGTAACTCAGATCACTTATAACCAGGAACACTTTTCAGTTAGTTGGTCATGTTGTATCTTTTCTCCATTAATTCAGTTGGAATTATGATATCTTTTAATTTAGTCAGTGAAAAATTTTACAAAAGATTGTTTTTTCTATGATAATTTACATAAAGAGGACGTATGTGTCAGAAGTGGAGGGGACAACCAGGAGGGGCAGACCAACTGGGTTATGGAAGGATGGAATGGAAATGTTTTGAGTGACTAGGTCCTGAACTTGCAGGAGGGTGAAAGGCATGCGTGGGATCACATGAATTGAGACATTGTGGCATTTTCAGGCAATGTACTGTCAGTTGATTGACCAAGGGCATGCAAAGCACCCAGGGAAAACCTTGGAAAGTTCTGTTAGGCCTGATACTGTTACAGGGCTGTGGCCTTTCTTCATCTATTCCTGGCACTACCTTGCCAACATTGGAAATCTCAGACAAGCATGAAAAAAATTCATCAAGGAATAATAAGTTTTCCGTACCTTTCCTTTACCTTCCTGCCTCCAGATCTTTGTAGGAGCTCCCACATCTCTTAGAAAGCCTGCCCTGTTGACCATGAAGGATCACAGGTTAAGAAGTGTCATGATGTTGTGTGTGTATCTTTGTAGGGTGAGCAAAGGACAATTGTGGAATAAGTGCTTTGTGTATTTAGTGAGGATGCTGCATCTTGGGCATAAGGGTTCTTGTATTATGTTGAATTGGTGTTTGTAGCACTAGAGAGAAGAGTAGTATTCAAAACACAAACAAGAAAAAGGTAATTCATGCATGTCTGGTGTGTAATTTTGGATGGATGCATGTCAGGAGGACTTGAGATTGGGTTGGGAAGGCATTTGTTTTTTGGGTTTTTTTTGGTCAAATTTGTTTTTAGATGATTTGCCACTGTCATGTTTCTTTGAAGTGGGGTCTGTTGGTATTGGTTGCTGAAGTGTGAAGCAAGGTTAAGATATTTATATCTACTTAGGGGTTGGTGGTTGCTCATTCAATGGTTTGGATGGTAAGGTTCTAGTGCTGTATACATAAGCATATAAAATATACCTTTCTTAGGTTTGTAGCAGAATGATAGAAATTACAGAAGCTTAACGTTGATAACAAGTACTTTATTATAATACAGTGGATAGAATGAATGATATTTATTTAGGGAAATTGATTAGGCAACCATGATACAAGCTATAGTTATGAGTTACCTCATCATAACTCTCAGGTTACAGATTTGGTAAATAATGGTTTGAATCCAATTAAAACTCAGGTCTGTCAAATCTGTTATTTATAGACTCAACAATGATCTGTATTGTCTTAAACAAGATAGGTGACCATGCTGATATAATTGTAGCAATAGTAAATCTAGAACTAACACGTAAGTAAAACAGTGCTGAAATGCTAGCTTTTATGTACTGATTCCCCCTATAAGATTAGTCAGAAACTCCTTGTATTTTGTGAGAGAAGAAACATATTTCCTAGCTTGCTCAAAACAAGTCATGAGAAAATTTATAGAACCAAAGGAGTCAACAGTAAGCAGTGAGTGTTTGAGAGAGCTGCAAATAGTTTGCTGAAATGAATTGGATGTTTAGAGAAGATAAGTGATGAATGACTGACTGAAAGGATATATTTGTCTGAAGTGGAGGGAGCAAGGAGGGGAGACCAAAAAAGAGATGGAAGGGTGGTGAGAAAGGTGTATTGAATGATTAGGGTCTGAACATGCAGGAAGATGTGAGGCTTGCGTGTAATGGAGATATTTGAAACGATTTTGTATACAGGGAGTTGACGTGCTGAGCTGAACCAGGGCATATGAAGTGATGGTTTGAGTTTTGGAGCTTTGCGTAATGGCAGCTAGAGGATGTGAGCAAATGAAGTGGGGGGGGTTTTTCAGGCTCTTCCTTAGTAACACAGGAAACAACTAATAGTTTAAAAAAAGAAACTAACTGACCCAAAGTGTAGTCACCAATGTCAGTCAAAACATTTGGATGGATGGTCGCTTGGTGCGACCTTACCTTTGCATCATAATGTCATTGGCCAGGGCAGGTTAGTGTTTGGTCACAAAGTTCTGTGAAAGAGTATAAGGCATCATAAGTTACAAAATAGTCAAAGGTGGTGATTTTTCATGGATAAACCTTGATATGGAGGTAAAACTGCTTTAACCTTTAACTGATTAAGCAATCATCGTGAGATGCTTGCAGTGCCTTGCCTCTGATAGAGAGATGGTTTTTCATCCTCTTCAAAACTACATTTATACCCATTACTGTATAACTCTGCTATGAAGGACTACTAGACTCTTAGTAAGTTATACACTAATAAGAGCTGCTATATCATGTTGGAAAAGAAGAGTTAAACATCATAATAGGGAGGGAGGAGTTGAAGGAAATCGAAAGTTTAAGTACAATGAAAGATTGGATATCAATTGAATAGCCTAAAAGCTTTTGTGTTCACCCTCTTTTGGTATTCTATACTTGCTACTAGTATTCAGATGATTATTAAACCACCCTCTGACTATTCAGCTTTTTTCTCTTTTTGAAAGTTCCAGTTATAGACAAAGGTCTGTTCAGAGGCCAAGTCATAAAAGAGAATGAGAGACTGAGGATAGTGTAAGGGCTTTTCTGCTGAAAAACTGACTTTTTGAAAAAGATACAGGTTTTAACTTAGGGAAATGATGATGTGACAACTAGAAGAGGGAGGGTAAGAGAAAGAGTGGAAGGAAAGCAAGCAAAAATGGAAAGTTGTGTTATTGGAACATGTAGGTTAATGATTGTTGCAGCTGTGACTGGGAATGAAAGTTATCATGTTAACCGAATGCATCATTGGATATGCCAAATGCTTTTTGGGGGCAGTTCAGGCTTCTTAATCAAAGTCTCTCTTGACTGTACTGGACAGGACCCTCCATTTGGCAGTATCAGTTTGCAGAAAGCATTGTCCCCAATGAAAACAGATTTCTTTATTGCTTCACCAAACCAAATTCTCTGAGTATTTCTCGTGTAGTTTTTCATAATAGCATATGTTCTTCAACAGGTTACATCTCTTGAAAGAGAAACTCCAGAGGAAAGACTGTTTACAGAGGGAAGCACATCCCATAACCCAAAGGAGGATGTATCTTTTGAACCTCGCACTCAAGATTATGACATTGTTGTACTTGCTACTCCTCTCACTAAGGATAAAAGCAACATAACCTTTGTCAACTTTACTAAGGACTTTAATTTTCCTGGCCATTATGAAAGAATTATCTGCACAATGGTGCAGGGAAAACTAAGGCCAGAGAGTATTTTGCTTCCAGAGGGTGATCACATTGACGAAATTTTAGTGACAAATCCTCGACTTATATTCAATGCTTTTGGTAAACAATACCCAGTGGATTGTGGTGACTGCTCTCAGCAGTATCCAGATGTATGGAAAGTATTCTCACCAAATCCTTTGGGGGAAGATCAGTTGAATATATTTTTTGAGGAACGCAACTCTACAAACATCATTGACTGGTTAGCTTACCCACACTATGATTCAGACCAGCAGTTGGCAGATTTTGAATTGCTACCAGGCATGTATTATGTAAATGCTATTGAGTTGGCAGGAAGTGCCATGGAGATGAGTGTAATTGGAGCAAAGAATGTTGCACTTCTTGCTTACAAATACTGGCTGCAAGATCCAAATGCTGGTATGAAGGTGTCTGTGAAGGATGAACTCTGATGCACAGGAAACAGACGAAGAATGGTCCATCTATTCATATTCACATATATATACATCAACACCCATATAGGCACATATACATACATATACATATGAACATATGCATACACACAGACATATACACATAAATACACATGTACATATTCATACTTGTTTGCCTTCATCCATTTCTGTCGCTACCTCGCCTCACAGGAAACAGTATCGCTACCCCTTGCTTCAGCGAGGTAGCAGCAAGAAAACAGACAGAAAGGGCCACATTCATTCACACTCAGTCTTTAACTTTCATGTGTAATGCATCGAAACCACAGCTCCCTATCCACATCCAGGCCCCCCAGACCTTTCCATGGTTTACCCTAGATGTTTCATATGCCCTGGTCCAGTCCATTGACAGCATATCGACCCCAGTATACCACATCGTTCCAATTCACTCAATTCCTTGCACGTCTCTCACCCTCCTGTATGTTCAGGCCCCGATCTCTCAAAATCTTATTCACTGCATCCTACCACCTCCAGTTTGATCTCCCACTTCTTGTTCCCTCCACCTCTGACATATATATCCACTTTGTCAGTCTTTCCTCACTCATTCTCTCCGTATGCCCAAACCATTTCAACACACCCCCTTCTGCTCCCTCAACCATGCTCTTTATTTCCACATAGCTCTCATACCCTTTCAGTACTTACTCGATCAAACCACCTCACACCACATATTGTCCTCAAACATTTCCTTTCCCAACACATCCATCCTCCTCCGTACAACCCTGTCTATAGCCCATGCCTAGCAACCATATAACATTGTTGGAACTACTAATCCTTCAAACATATCCATTTTTGCTCTTCGAGATAATGTTCTCTCCTTCCACACATTCTTCGTCACCTCGCTGATGTGGGAAACAGAAATTAAGTATAATAAGAATATAAATAAGTATTTTTGATACTTCTGTTTCAGTGGTATGGAACCTTTAGCTATTTCTTGAATTCTATTCTTAAAATACTGTTGTGTCATTACCTTTGAAATATAATTTAATTCATTTCTACTAACAATTAATTTACTTCCTATCAGTTTATCTAGTCCAAACATTAGAATAATACTGCAAATGCAAAAAAAGACCACTAAAAAGCCATCAATAAACTAATGAAGGCTGAGTGGATGATAAGTCTACTTCTATGAATTTCTCTTTCTCTAAAAAATATCACCTTTCAAATTTGTATGCTTACTTGACTTTGAACTGATGCTGGGGATGGTGAGAGGGGTGCCTGGGCTGCCCCATTATGTGATGTTGGCCTGATCACTCCATCAGAGGACTGCTGCGTTGAGGATGATAAAATGGACTCAGATGAAGATGATGCTCGTCTCCGTAACATTTCGGTAGCACCACGGTCACTAAGACGGTCTTTGTCTTCATCTCTGTGAGAGTTTCTACAGTTAGTACAGCATCACAGGATATATAAATGTACTCCTACAAAAAAAAAAAAATCTGTTGAACACTGAAAAAAGAAACAGGGTAATTTGTAGGTTTCTGGGTGTAGTGAAGGCCAGAAGGGAAAGTAATTTAATCTATTCTACATGCAAACACATATAAAAGAGTTTGGAATAAATAAGCAACTAAGATCATGTACATAACTGGAATGAATTTCCATGCTGTTCAGTATCAAATAAGAAAAAACATGAGGGTGACAAAGCTTGTTGGCTGTGGTTGAGAAAACCAATTTTGTTTGAGATTATTAATATTTGCACTCCTACTAAGAAGGCTTATGGTAACATAATACGAAGTCTGCCTACAAAAGGGAGCTGCAGAACAAACTAGCATTAAAGGTATTGCCAAAGAAAAGCCACAGTCCCCAGCAGGTTCTTGGGTGGCAGTTATATAATCCTTGAAAGCTATTTTGTCATGATGCAGAGTATAAGCTCAACACCCAACAATGCTCATGAATGAACATCAATCAAACAAGAATACATCAATAAATATGGGGAAGTAAATACTAGAACATATATGTACTGTTCCATATGCAACAATAAAGACACAGTATGCTTTAAGAAATGAAAATGAATGCTTACATTTGATCCAAACCTTGTGTGCAGATTAACCCACCAGAAACATGAATGTGACTAAAACACCCAGGTCCCTGGAGAGCAGTAAGCAACACAAAACTACAGAGGTCAATGGAGGGTATTTCTAAATCATTATAACCTAAAGACTTAAAAGCACATATCAACAACAACACTACTAAATATTGTCCTAACTAAATTCACCCAGCCCCGGTTTCTTCCCTTACAAAACAGCCCTGTAAATAGGAATACAAGATGCCCCAAGGAAACAAAAACAAAATGCAATTTAGGAGCTGGACACCATTAGAGTAAACTACTATATTGTTAGTCTTATGACCAATATTGGCAGAAATCAGGGTGAAGAGTTGACCTGATTATGTTGCTGCCACTGTTGATAATAATAATAATTAATAATAATAATAATAATAATAATAATAATAAAAATAACAATAATAATAATAATAATAATGAACATATTCTGTCAACTGTCTACTTTAAACACTTGATTTCACATGCTTCTGTAACAATTATGATGCACACATCAAAAATAACACACACACAAAAGAACGTCAAACAGTAATTGTAAGGCATTACACAAAGCACTTCGTATTTCTGATCTATATCAAGCAGTACCAACAAAGGCACATACACAGGTAATCCAGTGTGGTATAATCTAATCTAATAATTTATGTATCCAAATTAATTTAAATCAAAAACCTTAACACCACTGAAGTCTGACTTGTCCAATAAAATTCTTTAATAAAATACTAGAAAGACCATGGAACATCCATGAAAAGATAAAAGATAATTTGTGATCCATCTGGTATCAATATATAGTGCATCTGGAGTAACTTCTCCGATAGCTAACCTGTCGGGACAAATGAAGGATTAACAAAATACACAAGGTATGTTCTATCATTTTCCAAAAGGGATTCAACAAAAGTCTATCACTTCCTTATTTCCAAGTTCTTGTAAGTTTCACTGCCCTTGAGTCTTAAGCCATTACTGAAAAATTGTTTTGTCATTATCAATAACAAAGGTTCTTTCCCAAAAAATCTACAACTGCATCACTGGTTATGCCACTGACTCAAGTGTAACGTATCTCTCAAGTATACGAAAATCATTCAGCAGCTACAACAATATGAAATGACATTACCATCAAAACTGATTCACAGAAATATCATGAAATGTGAATATTACTAAAGCATAGTTCTATCCCCTTAATTCCTCCAGATTGATAGTTACACAAGCTGAGTGACACCTCTACACAGATATTTCTACATCAAGTTTTGTGCCTCTATTTCAAGGTTAAATGCCACGCTTGGGTGGTGGCTAAGGCAGCAGTGTGTGGTAAATTTCTCCCCACAGTCATTCATCCTCCAGCCAATGAGAACATATTTCCATGAGCTCCATATGAAGAAACATAGTGGCTTTTAGCTATATCTTGAGGGCTACACAAGATGATCTTGAATTACTTGATGATCAGTCTACAGATCATGACGAGTCACTTTATGAAATTGCCTCTTTAAGCATCGAAAGCTGACTCAGATGAGGCAGGAGGAGTCTATCTGAAGTTGTGGCAGTGTTGCCAGTGCCTCCCTGATCTTGAAAACATCCGTCTGATGTGAATGGTAATTTTACAAACTTTTGTAGTTTTGCTGTTATGCACAAATTATCGATAAATCACACAGATTGTAAAAAGAGATTTCTGTCTGGTGCAGTTGGAAATTTTACAAATCTTTATAATTTTGCAGTTTTGAAAAAATTATCAATGAATCATACTGATTATAATAAAATAATAATTGGCAATAAATTTTTTGGTATCGGTTAAATGATAAAACATGTACACTTGACAGTGAGGCCTTACTTCCACACTTTTTAAAGACTTCCGCACTTTTTAAAGTCATGAGCAGAAACACCTACAAAACTTACACACATCATTAAAGTAAAACAACTAGACAAAAAATGCTTCTGAAACTATTTTGTTTTATCATTCTTTAAAGAACATTTTGGAAACTGTAAGGATAATTACAGTTCTTAATACTTATAAAATGCAGGTTTTGAGGGTTGAAATGGACAAGTTAGTTAAGTGTTCAGGGGTTAACCACGCCTACCAACAAAGCCAGTAATGATGGATCTTCACCAGTAAATACTGTACAAGCACACAGAAGCCTGTTGTGTTTGGTGGTTCAGGTAATCTGACTGTAAGAGAGAACTGCAAAAAGGCAAAAAACTGACCTACCACAAAAACTGCTACTGCACATTGCATCTGGCTTAACCACAAAGTAAAAGAATTCAGTTCAGCTCACAAAACATACCCCACTCTTCTCTCATACAAGGTAAATATCTGAGGCTGGTGACTGGCCAAGCTTACAGAAGGGAAGTGACCTGTAGAATAACCTCATATGGAAACCCTGAAGCTTCACCTAGCATACAAAAGGAGATAACCCTACGAGTAACCTCATATGGAAACCAAGAGCTTCTAAAAGCACACAGAAGGGAGATTAGCCTCTGAATTACCTCATACACAGGAGTTTCTGCAACTTTACATATATACAAACTACTGTTTTTCAGGTTGACTATCTCAAAGTTAAGAAATGCAGCATTAAGTAAAGGCATAATATTTTACTCACCAAACTGGATCTCTAAATTCACCAATCACTTGGTAGCCCAGGCAGACAACTGCTCACACAGAATATAAAATTCATGAGTTATCAGAAAATAAATTCAAGGATAACTGCAGGTTACATATAATTTGCCTGTGTAGAGACATAGATCTTTCATTCAGACATCTAAAAATACTGTATTAAGCTGACGACATATCTAATACCTCTCAATCTGCAATCTTCATGAAGCCCATCCTTACCTTGAATAAAATGAAAATACTTGAAGTGAATAGGATAAGATTCCACTTCATCAAAGCCAGACATATCATTGCTGATGACCTGACAAAATAAGGTAATAAGACAGGCTCTGACCCATGGCTGAGTAAAACTGTATTGTTTAGGAAACTCTACTGAACCACTACCACTACTCTCTCAAGATCTTTCTGAATGATGACCATGTCTGAGAAAATTTAGCTTCACAAAATTCCTTTAACCCATATACTGCACATGTCCTGTACATGTGACAGAATTTTATTCCAACTCACTATGGCTATCCATACATGGTCAAGCACTAAAATAAAAATAATTCCACACATGCCAATGATGATTTCTACAGGCAAGAATATAGTAAGTGCTATGCTACACTGCATTACAACATGCATATCTGGTATTTTTCCCTTCAGATATCTCAGTACTCGGAACCAAAAACATTACACAGACTTACTGAACACCATTGATTCAAGTAGCTCAAAGGATAGTGATGCTTCAAATGGATGCACTGATATACAGCATGATGTGCAGGCAACCATAAGACACGAGGAAAAAAGTTATTTAAGTTCTTATGATGAGGAGGAGGCTGCTAAGAATAGTGTAATAACCTATTTGTACTGTATGAGGAGAGAGTTCTGTGCTCATAGATCCTCACTTCTTGACCATTTTCTATCACATATCTTCTTAAACTTTCTCTTATGTATAACTGCACTGACCATGTCCTCAGTTATTCTATTCTAATCATCTACTACTCTTATAATATAAAAATACTTCTCTTCATGTTTTCAGTAAGTTTCTACCTTAATTCCTGTATGTCCTCTGATTGCCCTATCCCTACCTCTTTCCAAGAACTGTTCACTGTCTATGTCATTGATCTCATTCAAAACAAAAGTTGTGATCAATTCATTCCTCACTCTCTCTCATCCAAGGTGTGCAAATTTAAAGCCTCTAGCCTTTCCTAGTAACTTAACTCTCTTTATTCTGAATCTTCTTAACTAACTCTGTGGTTATTTTTGTGCTTCTTTAGGTACAGTGACCAACCTTGAGAAGCATAATCAGGTTTTGGCCTTATGTAGGATGTGTACAGCTTGCTAAATATTTCCCATCCATATACTTGAAGCTATTCTGATATTTGTCTTCAGACAGTTTGCCTCTTAGTGTGTGTTTCAACACGAATAAATAAACAAAGATACATTAAATTCAGGCAGTCATTCAGCTGCATGACTGGGGAGCCATAATAGTAATTAATAACAAGTGCTCTCCGCTACAAGTGTGCTAACCTTTAATGCTAGTCTTAAAGGGCAATGCTAACCAACCATCGAGATCGTGATGAGGTAGCAACAGACCTGCTAGCTAGTGGTCACATGGAAGTCAGGATAGCCTCTACTGCAAAAAGTTCACGGTATACTTTGTGAATTACACTTAAGTCAAGAGACCTAATGCCAAGAATAAAGCCTCCTATTACTAAATATATTCAAATAAGAAATTAAGCTCTGATTCAAGAATGGCTACTATCTATCTATCTATCTACAAATATTTCTGATGCCTGTTCCCTCCAGGAACACCCATCAAGGGGTGGCCACAACAAAAGAGTGTCCACTACACTACATGAAGTTTTCTAAGAACATAACCCACTTGTAAAGTGAGAACCACCATATCAAGCTCCTCTTGCTTTTGCCAGCCAAGATAATATTGTAAGTTACAAACTATACCTCATGAAAAAGTAAAGGTAAAAAGTACCAACTCTTGGCTCACTGGCCTGTCAGTGAGGGCCATTCCTCAGGACATGGATATCCCTGGGTTAACTCAGTCGAGTAACATGCTGTCGGCTGGGTAAGCCTGTCACAGCTGTGGTTCTTTATACCAACTGAAGCGTGGTACCCATTCATCTACCAGACAAAGAAAAAATGCTAACTACAACACCATCAAGAAGCCTGCAAGGTGAAGAGTGGTAATAAACCACCACTGCTTGTGTCTGATAAAGTAATTATACATAAAATGATTATCAATTAATATCAAAATGATTACCAAGTATGACACAGGCTGTACTACATCTAGTGGTCATGTTGGTCAGTATCCAAGGTACCAAGGAAAACGATTCATGACATCATTACAGGTGTCATGTGTTCACAAACAACCTAAGAAAATCTCCCCATAATTCATTTTTTGTGTATAGACTGTAAATGATAATCTCGGCCTGCATCCATGTCACTGGGCATACAATACATAAAGAGGTTATTGACATGAAGAAGTACAAGTAATATATGTATTTATATGGAGAAAGAGTGAAAACAGTAATCAGAAATCTGCCAACACAATACCTTACATCTGTACATAAATCAATAAAAATGTGAACATAATCAATAGGAAGAAAGAAAAAATTTCTTACATAATTTATAAAATGAAGGCATCTGCATATGATATGGTATAAATAAGGATGTTGTATGCCTGGTAGTACATTCCACCCAAATTTCAAGGGCCATTCTCAAGACTCATGGCCCATCATACAGATGAGTAAAGTTTTAAAGTACTGTTACATCTATTCTGTGATGGTAATGCTGACTGGCAAGTGAATTTTTTTTTTTTTCAAAAAAAAAAGAAAAAAAAAAGTATAGGGGGCAAACTTATGTTCAAAGCCGGCTGCAGTGAATGGGTTACGAGTTACCAGTATAGCAACTGAACAGGCATACTCAATGACCCTGGCATAGTCTATCATTTTCTATAATAAATCTACATCAAATAAAAACAAACACAATCCTGGGGAGAGAAAAATCAATTTAACCTGGCAAAAGCTGTGGAATATGGGGTTGCTGCATCTGGCTATGAGTGATGTGCTGCATTCATTTTGTTTGTTTTGAACTTTGTATAAAAAAAAATTCCAATTCTAATGCAAAATAAAATCCTGCTAACAGACACAAAAATGGATAATACCAGTGAGGTTATACTACACTGTACATATTAATACATTAATGTATAAATGGATGACACTTGCACAATTTGTCACTGACATTCTGGTCATTTCAACATCCAGAAACCAAGTGTTAGAGATCTTAAGTAACAGTTGCAGCATCTGCTGATAAACTTTGCATGCTGCTTGATAGCCACATTTACAAGAGGTTTTTATCATCATTTGGGTTTGCATAATGCTGAGGAGTACGATACACTGACAGAACAGATCAGTTATAGGTTACAGTCAGAGGCACTTCAAACATGTGAAAGTCCCCAAATGTAAAACTTAAAATATGAAAAATATAGTGCATGAAATACTTTTTCATTTCACTTTTCCCATTTATGAAAAGAATATCCTGGAATTCATCTCATTCTAATTAAAGTCAATTTCATCTGTTAAAGTACAATAATAACTTAACGTTCTTTTAACAATCATACTTGCAGTGGATCATGTACACAGCCACAGCGTGATTAAACCTATCTGCTACTTACTGTTAGTTCCTATGTAATGAGCAACATTTTGCATTAGACCATTTTGCTTTAAATGAATGAAATACTTATTTAGTACTTAAAAAAAAAAACATGTATTTCACGGTCCACAAACACTGAGACAATAAATATCTAACTATTATCTTGAATTCTGTTTCCATTACCTTTACGTGATTAAATGAAGATTTAGCCTCACTTTAATCACAAAAAATAAAATATTAAAACACGTTTAGTAGCAGCAGCACACAAAAATAATCTTATGAAGAGGAAAATTCAGTGTATTGAGGGAAACAATACAGAACTAATCACATCTGTACTTCAACAAATCACAAAAGTTTTATATCCAGATACGCAATGATACAACTCAAAACTTAAATAAAAAAAATTGAAAGACAAACCTTTTTTGCAAGTTTGCTTAATGACTCTCTCATCATAGTTCTTTCTTTCTTGCTGTATACTAAAAACCCTATAATCTGAGGAATTCCTAAGAAGACACAAGATTGTCTTATTTCAGGTGTTCCTATTTGCAAATTCTGGGGGTGGTTTACCACAATACAAAAAGTTATCTTATAACTGATCAATATATTTGTATATCAAAATGAGAAGTTTTAAACTAAATGATTAACAGAATCAAATGTAATGTCATTTGTATTCTACCCCTGGGGTGTAATAAATAAATTGAAATAAAATCACAATCAAAAGTGCAACCTACATTTTACTGAATCTAATAACTTTAGTAATGTTCCTTTGCTAAATGAGTATTTTGACTGAGTGAAAGGGACTTAGCAAAGGTAGGTAATAATGGTGAATAACTTGCCCTGCATAAAATGTGGCAAATGAATGTTATTCAATGAACTGGAATGCTCTCCTATGTATTTTTGAGCATCAGGCACTAAAGGGGTTGAGTTCAAACTAAAAGGTTACTTTCTTTTCCAAACACTTTCAAATCCTTTATCAATTAGCTTCTTTTCACAGTATCTCTGCTATCTTCAATATAATTCTTTGCAACTATGACACAAAAATATAATACTATCATAAAACAATCCCTGCATAAATACATAAGGTAAGTGGTTTAACTGAACACATACCGGATCTTGAGCAGGATATACTTGTCAGGAATAAGACCCTGCTTGCCCTGAAATGAACCTTTCCACCAGTCACTGGACACCTGTGAATGAAGGACTAGCACATCTCCCTTGTTGAAACTCAGTTCACGTTCTGATCGCGCTATGAAGTCAAACTGTGCAATGGCTTCTAGGATTTCACTTTCTGTGGGAAGATGTTAATGTTGCATTAATATTATTGAAACACCTTGAAGACAGGAAAAAAACAAAAAATCTTATATCCATTTATCAACACAACTGCATTTTACAAGAAAAGTATTTTTGCAATTTCTCATGCACAGAAGCTAGAAATATCTTAGATACTGTAAAACAGTGCACTCATTCTCAGTCTAAAAACAGTGCACTAGTTCAATTCATTGTATATGCATAACTGAATGAAAAAAGCAAACTATCATTAACCACAGTGCACCAAGCTTTCAGCAACTGTTATTGATAATGAATGCATTACAGAAAATGAAAATGTCGGACTGCAATCTACACAGTTTCTTGAAAATTCAAAAGGAAATATCTATTGTGACATTATTCTCATGTAAAGGTCTTTACAGCCATCTCCCTCAATCTAATGATAAAAGCAATCCAAGGGCTGGGTTAGTTCCACACTATGCATACTAAAGCAAATGCTATTCTGTCTCTTCCCGCGATCTACTCTGGTTCCTACAAGATAAGAATGAACATCATCCCAACAATACAGTCTGGAGTTTCATCTACAACAATTA
>JAUTXX010311793.1:0-13772 GCA_032273605.1 Panulirus laevicauda | reverse complement strand
GCACTTGGGAACTTTTCGTGTTTCATTTTCCCCGTGGACTCATCGGAATATATATATATATATATATCAGGTATTCTTCATCTTGCATACAACTCATTCTTAAAAAGTAAAATTCAATACTGGGTTTTATGATCTACCATATCAATAACATCGAAAAAAATATTTTCAGATGTTCAAATTTTTCATTTACTTTCTGAATTGTATAAGTGAAAATAAAAGGACCAAATTTAACTCTTGATATATCAAAGGTATTTTTGATACCTGGCTGCCTACATTATCAAGCCAGGGTAATACATACAATCCTCCTACACCATATTATCACTAATCAGTGGCTGAAAATCCTAATAATCCTGTAGTAGCATGACAGAAGAATCAGGCTGTCAAAAAAATACATCATACACAATGTGTACAGCCATTCCATTTTTCTTAACAGCCATTCGTCTTTCCGGAATTCACTGATTACCACACACACACATCTACATTTCAATTTCATGTGTTAATTGGGGAACAAACTAAACAAACATTTAAAACGAAGTTCAAAAGTTCTCTCAAGTTTTAAGGAACTTCTTGAAGATCTGTTATGACTTACCACTATTCAAAATCAAATGAATATTCATTTACATCACATTAATAAGGCCTTACTATGCAACACAGCTCTATAGATCATCCTAAGCAAATTACAGCTTGAAAACTATTATCATTATCATTATCATTATTTTTATTATTATTATTATTATTATTATTATTATTATTATCATCATCATTATGTATATTAAAATCAGTCTATATACAGTACTGCAACAAAGTTTAAATACGTAAAATGTTACATTATCAATATGAACTCTATATCAAAGACTCACTGTCAAACACTAGCAATCAGATCTAAAAATACAAATGGTTTGTATGACAATATAAAAATATTGGAGGACAAATATATTAAGGCCTATTGGTTCAAGTGTGTTCAGGAAAACATTTCAAACTTTTTTAAACACAACAATTCTTTTTCACTGCTTTTGAAACAGCCATTATCACATCAGCTTGCAGTAAACCACAACCTAAAAGTATCATAGACAAAATAACAATCTCTTTTTGTGAGCCTAACTGCCTTTGCTCCTTTGGCAAAACAGCATCAAGAACAAATGAACAATGGCACTATTTGCTCACATCCAAACTCAAGCTGTCAAGTATAAGGTACAACTAGCAAATGAATGCATGTGAATGATATGAGTGTAAATCTACAGAAGTTCGTGCTTGAGTTTTAGGAGAGTGAGAAATGAAGAAGTTGAGTACATATGAACAAAAGCACAGTTATTAGGTTAAGTAGGGCAAAGTGACAGGCTGTTGGGGGTGTGTGTCTGAATGAAGAAAATCTGGAGTGGAAATGGCAGTGAATGGAATCTTTGAAGCAGAATAGTCACATAATGAGTGAAGGAGTGTGGGTTCTGGCAGCAATGAGAAATGTGTGTTAAGTGAGGTTGTTGTGTGGTAGGGTGAAAATGGGTATGTTTAAAGGTACAGTAGTCCCAATATTATTGTATGGATGCAAGGCATGGGCTATCGATGAAAATGTACAGAAAAGAGTGAATGTGATGAAAATGAAATGTCTAAGGATAACATGTTATGCAAGGTGATTTGCTCGAGTAAAAAAAAAAAAGAAAAGAAAAGAAGACAGAGGGTAAGAGAAGTGTGTGGTAATAAGAACAATGTACTTGAGAAAGCAGAACAGTGTGCTGAAATGGTTTGGACAATGAACAAGAAGTGTCAGAAATGGCAGGGACAAGTAGGAGGAGACCACATTGAGACCACATTGGGTATGGAAGGATGAAATGAAAAGGATTTGACTGGTCAGGGATTGAACATGCAATAGGGCAAAAGGTGTGCATGGGATAGAAAGAATCTGACATGACATACAGGGTCAACATGCTGTCAGTAGACTGAACTAAGGCACGTGAAACAACCAAGGAAAACTACAGAGAGGCTGGTGGGGCCTGGATTAGGGCTGTGGTTTAGATGCATTACACATGAGAGACTGAGAAAGCACATGGGTGAATGAGAACTTTCCTTCTTTATTCCCATTGCTACCCTGTTCAAGAAGGTAACAGCAAAGACCTAAGAAAGAATATACTTACATATAAATAGCTGAAATTTACCATCTACTTGCGCATGTTTAACTGTACAGTTTTGACCGGCACAGTGAAAACTAAATGAAGAACTAAGTGTGTGTAGAGGCCCTTAGTCTTTCTTAGCTCATCCTATCCATACTCTATGTCCCAACATTTCAGCAAACCCTGGATGGCCCTCTCAGTCAAACTGAACTTGCTACTAAACCTCTATCTTACACTATCATTCCTTAAACAGTTACCAGTTACATGCTCATGCATTTCATTTACAACTTGTCTGCTTTTCATATGTGTGTGTGTGTGTAAACATTTTCAAGCCCTAAGATTCATCTTCCTTTCTTATACCTGATTGCCATTTCCAATGTTAGCAAGGTAGTCAGAAACAGTCGAAG
The DNA here is from genome assembly GCA_032273605.1 of Panulirus laevicauda. NCBI lineage: Eukaryota > Metazoa > Arthropoda > Malacostraca > Decapoda > Palinuridae > Panulirus > Panulirus laevicauda. The sequence continues at coordinate 11,260 of JAUTXX010311793.1, read as the reverse complement.
ATGGAAACATTAGCTCACATCCATTCTCTAGCTGTCATACCATATCAATACAATATTGTTTGCATTATGATACTTTATCCTAATAGAGAGACACTGATCTCTCCTTTCCTTTCATAAGTTTCTTAATGCATCAAAGACCTCAGATTCCTCTTCCACCCCACTGCCAAGTCCACTCCTTGGTAACCAAAAACACATTTTCTTCTGCATCCTCCCCATTCAATCTTACATTTACAGCATCCTGTCTCACTCCCCTGCTGCAATTCACTACCATACTTTTGTTCAAATTTACTTTTAACTTGCTCTTTTCATACATTTACCCAAATCTGTCAAAAACTTTGTATCTCTTTGAAGTTTGCCGCCAAGGTAATGTCATCTGCAAACATCATCTAATCCACTTCCCATAACCATCACACTCCTGGCAAACTGCAGAGCCACCCTTTGCTCTAATACCCATGCATTTACCTCCCCCCATCCCAAACATAAAGAGATTAAATAACCATGCTGACATCACGCATCACTGAGGCAGACACACCTTTAATGATATATACTCATCTTCCTTGCATCTTAATTGAATATATTCCTTTGTAAGCCATATATTTACAGCACCTTCCAAAAGGTCTCTCTGTCACCCTCATGATATACCTTCTCTAAGTCCATAAATGCTTCAAACAATTTACTCTTCATCCAGTACTTCTTACACAAATTCTTCATCCACACACTCAATGTTTCTTCAAGCCACAAAACTTCTCTCCAATCAGATGTTCAGTGCATCATCCTCTCAGTCACTACTCTCTATACCTTACCAAGTATTTTCACAAGCCATATTTCTATGTGATTTGAACAATTACTTCTGTCTCCATTGCTCTTATATATGGGCACTATGCATGCATTCTCCTACTCCTCATGAACCTCACTTTGGATCATACAAACTCAGAGTAACCTGACTAACCAATCAACAATGTACACCCCCTTTATTATGAAACTCAGCTGCAACATCTCTCATTCCAGCTGCCTTGTCAATTTTCATCTCATGTAAGGCTTTCGTTTCCACTCCACTTCACATGCCATCTTATTCTAATCATACAAAATTCAAAAGTTCTTAAGAATGCTCACTGCAACTCTTTTCCACTTCTTTGCCTGTTAGCAATTCTTTATCTGCTCTCTACATGTTCACTCCTTTCTTGAAAAAATCAGCTGCAATACCATCTACCCGTGCTGACTTGCTACACCTCATCTTACAAAGGCCTTCACTTCCTCTCTCTTTTCACCATACCGTTCACTGTGACTCTCTCACTACACATACCAACTTGTCCCTAACATACCATATCCATCAACTTATCACCTATCACATTCAACAAACTATCACCATTACATTCAAAACTCCTTCATAAAATTCACTCCATCTCTTTTCCACCTCTTTATCTGCTACCACTTCACCATCTGCTCTCAACACTATTGCCCCATTTGTCCTCATGTTTTCTTCATGCCATTCATCTCCTTACATCAAATTTCCATTTTTATAAGAAACACTCAACAAATTTAGTAAAAACTTTAACTTTAAATCAATAAAAGATAAGTCAAGCACCTTGTTACCCTGCATAAAAGGAATATCACGAGACTTAAGAAGCAAATGTGTACATTCTATTCTATCCTATGGCATGGACATAAAAGTTTCAGTTCATGTATAGCCCATCCACCATTTATTACACATCTGTTCATGGCTAATATAAGAATTAATAAAATCTACATCAATTCAAAAAGACATTCAGCCATTCACATTAATTATATTTTCAATGAATATACAACTTTCCCCATGCGAGCTCAAGAAAACTTCCCGTAACACTCGGAATGTTGTGACTTTATTGAATGTTGTGATCATTTCCCACAGTTCAAATTTCCAGGGTAAAAGATCATATGACATTTATCACAGCTGACCATGAGAACACATGATCCCATATTACCATAAATCTTTGCTTCACATGTCACCAATAAAATGAAACCACAAAAATATTTGTTGATGATACTGTGATATAACCACTACAGACCTATGCTAACCCTTCAGAAGAGTGATCCCTTGAGCTCCAAAACATTTATTTACCAGATATCTAAAGTAACATGCATCAAAGAGCGAGAGATATCTTATCATCTGATCCTTCATCCTTTCCTACAGAAATCTCATTACACTTATGATCCTCAAGTGATAATCCTTTGAGGTCTAAATTTCCATCTAAATTGTCTCTCTCCATGACCTGGTTATACATTTCCTTGATAGCAGCAGCAATGGCAGCTGAAATGTCTTGTGCTGAGAATTTATTAAGAGTTGGGACATGAATGAAGGCTGAGCGGGATCTATCTTTCTTCAGGGACAAGTAGTAAACGAAGTCACACAAGAACCTGAAAATCAAATTACAATTCATAAATTTCTAATCTAAAGAAGCAAAAGGAGAAGCATAAGGAGAAGCTGCTGTGATACTAATCAAATATTCTCACAGTGAGTGGCCAAAATAAAAATCATCCCAAAGTGCCCTCTTAAAGCAATAAAAGGGACTGTAAAGAAACAATTCTAATGGTAAGGATTTCAACTTCATTCAGTGTACAGACCCACTGCTGACTGTCATCCAATGATGATATGATTAAAAATCATCACATTATACCAAAAAACTGCCATTACACAGCATCATCACTAATTCAAGTTTCCCAGCAACACCTACTCCTACTCTCAGAGTTGACAAAGCCAGAGTACCTTGGGGTGAATATGTGTGGAGTGACATACAATGTTGTATCCAATAAGCCCCTTCGTGTAACAGCACATCACTAAGTCTCGAGTCAAAATCAGTCTTCGGTATTTGAAATTGTGAGATCTATGGAGCCATGGAAGCATGTCTTTATAATGTCACGGCAAATATTAACTTGCAGTTTGGCAAATATTAACTTGCAGTTCTTGGAAAAAAAAAAAGGGTAGTGTAGTATGTGTCTTTGTTCCAAAACTTTACTAATCAACAACAAAAAACATCATCTGCAAAACTACCATTACAGCCCTACAAAAAGAATTCTTACTTCATACATAAAAAAATTTCTAAACAAGATACATGAAATTCCTGATCTCAATATCATATCAAATAGAACCAATAATGGACTGGATATGAGGTGGCTATCTCTTGAAGCTGGTGAACAGGCACTAAACTGACCAATCAGACCTACAGCATGACTAATTCAAATAATACATAAGCAATGCAATAACTGTTATGCAACAATTGTCCATAATACCTGGATTAAAAATTTTCATTCAACGAGAGCCAGTTTGAGGGTAAAAATGAAGCAGTGTACCTGACATCATTCATGACCAAAATAAAAGTTGAACAATAAGATTTTGCAGCTAGAACATTCTACACTCAGTCTTGGATATGATGTTTATAACAAAAGATAAGGGAATACACTAGACTGCATACCCCCTTTACTCATAGTCAAGTTCAGAAAATCAACTTTTTTTCTATGGGAAACTTATAAGGGGCACTCAAATGACACAATGCTATCTCATTCATCCTACTGGTTCACTTGTTTTGAGCAAGTACACTCTAACCTCTGCTTGGAAGGGACCTAAACATATGGTGCTGTCTTCTGGTAGTGAGACTGGGAAATAGTGTAAATCTTTGTAAATGGTGAACTGTCAGTGATCAGTCATATGTATTGCTTCAAGGGGCAACTACAAATATAACCCTATTACTGGGGTTTGCCACATAATACGTACCCAAAATTGATGACTAAGAAATTATCGATGTGCCATAACCTCATGATATGCATTAAAAAAATTACTATCAATCAAATCTCACTTCTGGTCCAGCTTGCCTTGAGAATGAAAGTTGAATGAATCTGCTACTCTTGCAAATACCATGAAATTCAATATCTAACAAAAAGTCATCAAAAAATTATTCAAAAACATAATGAATTAAGCAAATAAATCATATTTGCTGTTGCTGCTGATGTATGCATTTTCTTTATGAAGTGAGATATTTTCTATGTCCTAGTGTGGTTGGTGAATCTTCCTTTAAATGATGGCAATACAGACCAACTCCTTGTGGCTCCCAAAGGCTGTAAACAAAATTATCTCTCTCTCGCTCGCTCTAATCAATTTGTCATTTTCTACCAATACACTTCTAACACTATGCAGTAAAAGGCCCATCAACTACGCTCCATACTACAAGCAAAGAAATCAACATTCTAATTTAGCTACTACAAGCAAAGAAATCAACATTCTAATTCAGCTATCACATTAGCAAAGCAATCACTACCTGCTACCATAAAACATAAAAATACACAAGAAAACCATGAAAGCTACCTTGATAACTGATACAGCAGAAACAAAATGTAGAATGAAGATGCAGATAAATGACATACCTGCCTGGGTCCGTGGATTTAGCACACGGCAACCTGAGTTTGGTATTTTTGTTGATGGTACTAGATATCAAGTCCATTCTGATTCCAGACTGAATCACTTCGTCACTATCTAGAAAAATGAAAGGTTAAAAGACATTCTTGTCATTCCTTTTCCTCATTTCCTTGCTTTACCTCTTCCCTAAAAAACAAGCATTCTTATATCTAACCAGAACTATTTCCATCAACATGACCCACAAATAAAGGTCACAGAGCTGGTCCTATCATCAGGGCCATAAGCATTCTTCCACATACACTGAGTCTTCAACTGAACTCAAAAGTGATCATTTGAACACTATCCATATGTCTTGATCATTCATTCACGCTGTTTTGATAAAACTTACACAATGACAAGAGCAGTAGCACGACTATATAATAAAGAAAAGGATGTCATTGTATGAGTCACTGAAGGCCATGTGACCGAAGGGTTATCTTCCAGACCAAAAGTTTCCTCAATCTAATTCTCATATATACACTGTAACCAAAACATATTACTATCAATATACCAAACTCTTTCATGATGTAAATTATACTCTCTCATTCAACAACTGTTCCATCTCATTGGCAAATCAGACAATATTCAATTATTCTTATTGAAAATGCTGGAAATGAGGGATTGAGGTAGGCATTAGTATAGTGGGCTAAACAACTTGTCAAGCCTTCTAAAGTAAGTTTATCCATTTTAGTATTCAATATCTATGTTTGTTGTTGTATCTGACCACTATCTTGGTGTTCCTTGTAGGTGAATATCAATGGGTGGAATACAATAAGAATCTACTGACATTTTGCTTTTCTATCATTTTAAAGGGCATTATAACTTTATATTACATATTGTATACTCTAATATTTCACTATCAACTGAAAAGGATATTCCAAAAAAATTTCTTTTTTTTTTTCAACTGTCACTATTGTGAAAACTAGTGTCATTACAAATTTCTACCCTAATTCTCTGATGGTGGTAATGCAAATTGTCGCTCTGTAAAACATTGGTCTGTCGGGATTACCTATATAAATCATAACACATATCTAGCTTACCATCGTTCCACAGTTAATTTGTACAGATGCTCCACTGTACTATATGTGATTTATGTCCTGTAATCTAGAAATAAAATTGTCAGCATCATCACAAACACTGACAATGTCACAAGGTGGTATAATTTACCTGGAACGCATAGACCTTTGTGAGGCAAACATCCACAATTGTCCAGCCCATTATATCCACTGTTGTGGGCTAGCTGTTCCAGGGTCAGAGTTTCAGCTAGGCTTGATACTCCAACATGCACAGTCAACTGAAACACAAGTTATTCTACTTCATTACCATTACAGTACTTTCTGAAAAAAAAAGAGGCAAAATAGGTTTTAAAATCAATCAATCACTATAGCGTAAAGTTCTAATGGAAGAGCATATCCTGAACCTGCCCAACAATAGAATGTGCAAACTGTTCACAGTTAAAATTAGGGAAAGAGAAATATACAGTAGTAGCTCAAATTCACTACTGCATAGAAAAAAAAATATATGGGATTATAAAAATCATTTTCATTTATTCAATAAAGAAAACTTGCACACTATTATAAATTCAATAAGGATAAAACTACGAGCACAATAACTATGCATAAAAAGGAGACGTCTGCATGTGAAACATAATGGGACAGAGAATGATAAACCTAAAACAGTAAGAGCAATGGAAATGGGGTGTGGTATTATAGGTTTCCTCATTCTGTTTTGTAAAAAACAAAAAATGAAAGGTTGTATGTTCCTGGAATAATTAGTGAACCCCACCCTAATGACAGTAAGACAAAGAAACAATATTATATTACAATTGTTCAAGATGTGATGGAGGTAAATAACCTAACAGAGGGAAGCAGAGCTAAAAAGTGAGAAGAGTAAGAGTGTGGAAATTCAGGTTTGAGTATTTGATTTGCAGAGGTCAATTACCCGAAGAGAGAGCTCTAACATGGTATGAGAATATAATAGCAACAGATATAACATCTTTTATTACCAGCAAAGGAATATTTCACAAAGGTAAGAGCTCATATGGATGAAATGTAGCAGCATGTACAGAGAGATGGAAGGAAACTGTGAGGCTCTGGGTAAAAGTATGGGAAGTGTTAGTATAAGCATAAATGTTTGTAACAACTGGAATATTTGCTAAAATTCTAAATGAAATCTCAATCAAAAACAAAATGTTTTCCCTCACCTTGGGGTTCAAGTCTTTCCATCTCTGTGGTATGGTCTTCTGAACATAATTGTATTCCACTTTCAATATTTCAGTGACTAACTTGACTCCAAGTTCTCTTTCTAAATCTTGATCTACAAGTCCCTCAACAGCCATCTGACTGGCATTGACGGCATGTGATGAAAAAGGACCAAAGCCAGTCACATAAATGATGGGACGAATTTCTTGCACTTCTGTAACAGCTGCATCTCCCATTTCTGGAATGGCAGGGCATTCTTCACAAAAAGCACTAAGCAAATAATACACCTAAACTCTTGAGGTAAAGGACATAAAAATCTTATCTTTATCAACTGTGGTTGCAACATTGTGGGAATGAAAGTCCTGGGATGTGTTGAATCAGTATTTGTTGTAATGTCGGATGGGCTTAAATTCTCAGCCAACGGTGCATCACTGACACATCTCAACAGTTTCTGGCACAAGAACTGATTCTATCAAGTATGTGATAAACAAAAGTAATAACACAGGATGTATTGTGCAATTACTGAATGTTACATTAAAGGAGGGAAGAGATATAAACAGCAGCAACAATTTTCAAAAGCCAGCTGAAAGAGGTAGTGGTGAAACCAGCAAGGGAAGAAGGAAGGGATGAGAGGCTTAGTGTGTGTGATTGTTACTTCCCTCTAAGAGAAAAAAAAAGAAAAAAAACTACCTCAACAACTCCACTATCCCCTCCTATCTTACTCATGGGACTGGCAAGTTTTGCTTTTTGTGCTTTTTATAATCAGTTTTGTTGACTACATAGTAGATTTGATAGAGAAAATGTGACATTTATATAACACAGTTCATAATGCAATCTAACTACAAATGTGCTAGATTTAACGTCAGTTAGAAAACATAATACTGCTGATGTTCAATCATGACACAACTGACATATGCTTCCAGGAAAAAATTCCTAAACTTTATGTGGAAGATATGTTTTAAAATTTCAATCATAGTCTGAAAAAAGTAAAAATGCTTTGACATGATAGGTCAACATTCATAAGTAACAGAAAATAAGGGGAAAGTTTTATCATTACCTTTGTTGGCCTAATCCACTGCAGAAAAAGGGTCACAGAAGGCATGGATGGCAAGTCTGACAGCTCTCATCAAAAGAGGATGATACGGGTATGATGTTCATTTTTTTATACAGAACTTGTTTTCCCAATGGTAGTGAATACCATCAATAAAGTACAATATTACACTTTAACACCACAAACAGGTGTGAGGACAATGAATAGCTGACACATATGGGGAGTACATTGGAGGTGCTTTTTATTTGGAATTATTCGAACTTTTTACCTGTTAGTAAAATCCTCCTTCAACCCAGAATTACATCAAGAGAAAATTAGGCACAATTCTTAATTAAGTAATTTCTTCCACAAGCACAATGTCAGTGGGAACACCTCCTACGAAGGCCTTGTGGCAGAACACTAATTCCAGAATGCAATAGTTCAGAGTTAAAATCTCACAAAGAAGGACTTCACTTTCAAGGCCTATACAAGTTCCAAGGCTGCACACATGTAATGCCAAGTAAGGTCAGGTAATTTTCCATCAACTCTTCCTATGATTCAATAGTTTATGCTCCAAGTTTGATAACACAATCATATATGTCATATATGCAATATACCTACTGAAATTCCATTTAATGTGTGGAATCAAACTGAGAGAGATAGTTAGTCCTTAGCACCTTGCTAACAAAACCCACAGCAATGCATCAACTGAACGAGTACCAGTCACACAATAAGTCATTCTGTTACAAGCTAAACAACTGACTATCAACTATACAATGTAGCAAAAGCACACAGGCAAGAATCACGTACACTGTAGTCTGATTTCTTTCCAGTATCAGATACTTCAAAAAAATTTGGCAAAAAATTGAGCTGCAAAAGTTCCAGGACTATCAGACTGGTTCTTTAAAATGTTGATCAATTTGTAGCTCTACAGGAAACTGTATTAATATCTTTTGTAAGACTTGCTCATTAATATATTTAAAGTGACGAAATGTATCACATCTTGCACAAGGAATAATTTTAATACTTTATAACTTAGAATACTGAAACAATGTCAGAGAAACAAGAAAGGCTCCACAAATAAGTAAAATATGTGGTTAAACCTTAAAAAATTAATGAGCACTGCACTAAACTAAGCAGCTCTTCAATTCAATGAGTGAAATACAATAAATTACATTGAGCTGCAAAACACAGCTCTGTAACACCAAAGGAAGGCTACTGACTGTTACCATTTTCAACTCATTCCAGCCTAGCGCCATCAGTGAGTCTACAATAACTAAGGTTTTATTTGTTTTAAAATTACTAAAGGAAATGACAAAACTAAATAGTGAGCAATTTCTGAAGATAAATGGCTACTGAAATAATTCAGTTTCCTTTGGCATAGGTATTCTGTTCAAATTCATGAATATGGATACAAATTATCTTCTTTCTCCAAAAAAATTTAAGATGCCATGCTGAACACATACAGAACTATAATAGCCTATGCCAAGTTAGGTAGGGTCTGTACTGGTATAAATTTAAACCCCCCTAAATAACTAAGGAAGTGTAATCAAAATTGCTTTCTTACCTTGTTTAAGTTTTCAATCTGTTGTAAATGCTAAGAGGAACTGGATGTGAAATCAGCAGGAACGGAATCAGATGCACCCATAATGGCATTCCCAGCATAGCGACTGGAAATGAAATGTGTGTGTGTAGAAACCATGTATTTTATGAAATGCATAAAATACATCAAAAACATTATTTTATTTTATCATTTATTTTGCTTTGTCACTGTCTCCCGCGTTAGCGAGGTAGCGCGGGAGACAGCGACAAAGCAAAATAAATAATGAAATAAAAATAATTAAAAACATACAACCCAAAAACCATGCCTTATGGATTTATGGTGTATTGCCTCATTTAAGATATGTTTGTTGAAGTTTCATCCCAAAATGCTGCTTCAGTAAAGTGCTAAACAAATTTTATAATCTGCCAGTAAAGCGCTAGACAAATCTTATATTCAGCCAAATAATTTCCTTTCATACCTCTTCTTTATCATGTATTACAAATGGTCAGAGAATGTAATCAATGCAAATTCCGTAAGAGTCAGAACACACTAAAAATGGCTTGTTATTGGTTAGTCACAAACAAACAAAAATTTATACCAAGATAATCAGAATATAGTGAAAACAGGTGAACAGTAAGTTACATAAAATAAATGCACCTTTGTCTGGTGCTTTAATGATGTGATATATTAACTCAAGTAAACACAATCACTGTATATCCCACAAAAATCATTAAAAATTCAATCCTGAGAAATGTGCAAAACTTCATGGTAAAGGCACAATTGGGGATACTTTTTCTGAAAATATGCTCTGCTAGTTCCTTACTTAAACATTTCCAAGTACATTCACAGAGTCACTGATAATGTATTGAAATATGGAAAAGATGTTTTATGCCAGATTATTCCCATCTCTGCATAATCTAATTTAGAGAGAGAGAAAAAAAAGTATATGTTCATAACTGTGAATGTGATACTGTGATGGTAAAAGAAAGTTCTTATATCACAAGATGATACTTTTCTGGATGTCTATAAGGGGCAAGGAGGAGAAAACCTCAGTAGAATAAAAAGTAGAATAAAAGGTTCCTACACAGTGATTACAGTATATTTCTTTATCATTGGCAATACACAACATAATGCTTTTAGCATACCTCCAACAATGACATTACAGTGTCCTGGTCTGATAAAATCTAGCCACATGACTTGTACAGAAAAATCTTGCATTTTGTTATGTTTGGTCATATTACTGCAATGAGTTTTGAGGATTAGGTAGATTGGTACCTTTCCATTACCTCTCTCATGAAGGCAAAGAGCAGAACTGCAATCCTTCTACTCACAAATATTAACAAAGAAGTTTGATATTCAATAGGGCCATTATAAAATGAACCTACTTCCAGGCATCTGATATGAATTCAGTAAGGCAATCATAATAGTCCTCCATTTGCCATGATCTCATGGCAGAAATAAATGTCATACATTTACTATTAACACTTAAGTATTAGGAAATTTTCAAGGGATATCTTCGCATCAATATAAATCACTGAAAAATATCTACTGAAATGTAGCAACCAGTATTATTGCTGTTAAAAAAAACTTAAATTTTCAAAGATAAAAAAATGCTGACCTATCACATACCTACAGAAGAAAAAATTTTAGTGAAAATAGCTGAGATACAATCTACCATCTATCTAATAAATACAATAAGTCAAATACTATGTTATCAACGGTTCCATCTCTACCAGCAACTGCAAGCAGTTCTAACTTTGCCATCCATTTTTCTCCATCGTTTTTGTGTATACAGACATTTGTGTAGAAGTTAGGAAACAAAATACTGCAGAAGAGCATCAGACTCTGTATTTGAGTTAATTTTTTGCAAATTTTATTCTATGTGATGTTGCTTGCATGGGCATCCATCCAAAATGACTGAACTGTCGTGTTATGGTCGTGATATAGTCTGCTTTCCTGGCGCTACCTCGCTGAATCATGGGGAAGTGATGCTGTAACCTGCATGGTGGAATGGCGCAGGGAATGGATTGAAGACAAGTACGAATATGTACATGTGCACA
>JAUTXX010311682.1:0-13773 GCA_032273605.1 Panulirus laevicauda | reverse complement strand
ACATCTCATTTCCAACACATCCACCGTCCTCCACGCAACTCTTTCTATAGCCCATGCCTCGCAACCATATAACTTTTTTTGAACCACCATACCTTCAAACATACACATTTTTGCTCTCTGAGATAACATTCTTGCCTTCCACATATTCTTCAACGCTCCCAGAACCTTCACACCCTCCCCCACCGTTTGACTCACTTCCGCTTCCATGGTTCCATCTGGTGCTAAATCTACTCCCAGATACCTAAAGCACTTCACTTCCTCCAGTTTTTCTCCATTCAAACTTACCTCCCAATTAACTTGTTCCTCAGCCTACTGAACTTAATAACCTTGCTTTTATTCACAGTTACTCTCAGCTTTCTTCTTTCACACACTTTACCAAACTCAGTCACCAACTTCTGCGGTTTCTCACTTGAATCAGCCACCAGCGCTGTATCATCAGCAAACAACAACTGACTCTTCCCAAGCCCTCTCATCCACAACAGTGCACACTTGTCCTTCTTTCCAAAACTCTTGCATTCACCTCCCTAACAACCCCATCCATAAACAAATTAAACAACCATGGACACATAACGCAGTCCTGCTGCGAACCGACATTCAGTGAGAACCATTCACTTACCTCTCTTCCTACTTGTACACATGCCTTACATCCTCGATAAAAACTTTCACTGCTTCTAGGAACTTACTTCCCACACCATATACTCTTAATACCTTCCACAGAGCATCTCCATCAACTTTATCTAAGGTTGTTCATATATCCCAGAATAGTTTTCAGAGGGTTATGATGAAGACCATATAATTCCAGAAAGGCCTTTTTCCCGAACTAGCTTAACAGTGATATACTAGTTGAACTTTTGGTGATGCTCTTCCCATAATAACTTGGGTACTTTTATCATTTTGCCAATAGACCAAGCTTGGTAGTCATCGTTGCACATTTTTATGATGAAAGGATGGGATACTGTCTAAATAATGTGGTCAAAAGATCCTTCTGTATCCCTGGATCATCTTCTAGGGATATGTAGAGAAACCTATATTTGTATACTACAGATTGAGCATCCCTAATTCGAAAGTCTGAAATCCGAAATGTTTCAAAATCTGAAACTTTTAGAGCAGCGACATGGCGTTACAAGTGGAAAATTAAACACCTTACCTCACTTGCCCGTGCTAGGCCCTGACGCTCTATTGGCATCAGTTTGTTACAAACCATCATCACTGCCAGACCTACGTGCATTACTTACTGTTTTTTGCTTATTCTCTGTACTGTGTGAATAAGTGTAAGGAAATGTAGCATATAAGTTCAGAATCAAGAATGAAGATGATGCCAGACAACCAGAGATTGTCTAAACGGGCTGCTGAGGTTGTGACACCTTAGCTTTCAGATGGTTCACTGTTACATAGATTTTGTTTCATGTGCAAAATCATTAGAAATATTGTATATATTACCTTTTAGACTATGTGTATAAGTTATATATGAGACATGAATGGATTTTGTGTTTAGAGTTGGGTCCCATCCCCAAGATATCTCATTGTCTATCATCCATCACGACAAATGTGGAAAACAGGATGGTATGGAAACAAATGGTTTAGAGGTGAGACATACCTCAACGTTTCAACTGTTCAACCGTCTTCCTCTGGAGATACTGATACCAGCATCTGGTGGGACCATATTCCACCTGCAAGTGATAGTCACCTGGTCAGATGCCTTGGCATGTTGCTCTCTGATTGGATTACTTACCTTGCTGCCTTCATCCATTCACAGTGATCTCTGCTACCTGATGTGACCCAGCAGATGAACCCAGACCTTGTGTTAACATTATTTTTAATGCCTTCCTCTTGGCAAGCTTTCACAATATCACTAAAAGGTTAATGTCAAGGCAGCTACAGGCAAGTGACAAGCTGTTAAGTGACAGCGTAAAAGCTTACCTAAAGGAAGGGATTAAGAACAACATTAACACAAGGTCTGGGTTCTTCTGCTGGTCATGTCAGGCCATGGAGATTGCTGTGAACGGATGGAGGCAGCAGGACAAGCTATTCAATCAGAGAACGACATGCTAAGGCATCCTATTGGGTGACTATCACTTGTCAGGAACACAATCCTGTTGAATGCTGGAATCAGTATCTTCTGAGAAAGACTGTTGAACTTTCAAAATGTTGAAGTAAGTATCAGCTCTAACCCATTTGTTTCTATACCATCCTGTTTTCCACATATCTCATTAGGTATATGCAAATATTCCAAAATCCGAAACACTTCTGGTCCTAGGTGTTTTGGATAAGGGATACTGAACCCGTACCATGTTTTGGTTAGCCTTCCGATGGTACACGTAAGAGAGGTGTCAGTCTGGAGGTTTTTGATTTCTTTTCTATGAGTTTCAGGACCTGACTTCATTCATCAGGGAAGGAACTCTACCAATAGAGCTTTATCATTTCCTTTTCTTCTGCCTTTTTTTTCTGAGGCACATCTGGAATTTGGCTAACCTGTAGCCAGTGTAGTTCTTTGCTCCTTTCTGCTCCACACCAATGCAGTTCAGGTTCTAGGAATATGGAATCACCCAAAGGGTAGATTATGGAACTCTCTACTGAATTGAAAATTATTTTAAAGAACTTTTTTTATATTTTTTTTTTGTTATGGCTGTTTGTTTTAGCTCCCTCACTGGATGAGTTTGTCACCAGAGTTGTATCATCAGCAAGTGACTAAAATAAGAAAGACTATGATTTCTATGACAAATCAACATTCCAAATATCCTGACCCATGCAATGGTGGATGGGCAGATTTATTTATATACCAATATTCATCAGATCCTTGGATGAACAAGCCATATTTCAAGGCCACTGATGTAATCTTATACTCAGACTAAGTGATACTCTACCTAACACAGATCTACCATCTGATGCAACTGTAAACAAGTTGGGGGGAAACAGCTATAAATAGACCATGAAATATGAATTATAAAGCGTACACAGCCAACAAATTCTAAAGGTACAGGATTTTGAATATCAAAATGTCACCTCTTGCACAGAAAAACAAAGAGGATGAAAGTTGTCTCTTGCATGGAAATGTTAAGAAGAAATTGTGGTTAAAAAGAGTTTATAGAGGCTGAATTTTGCTTTTATTAAAGTATGGTTGGTTGAGAATTGGTCATGTGGAAGAGAGGAGTGATTCATTGTGCAGTTAAGAAACATAAATATGTGAATATGGTATAGAATGTTAGAGGTTAGATGGAGGTAGGTTAAAGGGCATGTTGGTAAATATGTATTAGTATTGGCAAATGTTACATGCAGTTAATTGATGAATGAACAAAGTTTGATTAAAAGGGTTTTCCACATCTTATTCTAAATTCCTGAAATAATCGTCTGTTCTTTCTGATTATCTGTTGCAGACTTAATCAGCAGTTTGAAACAATCCACAAGCGTATCCAGGAAACACCAAAGTCTACAGATCAGCTGTTCAAGTTGATGGAGTATGTGGAGGAGGTGCGACGCATCACCATCCACCGCTTAGCAGACGAAGTAGCTACAATGGTTGTAAAACTCAAGGTGAATCATTTACAGTGACCAAATGATGATGATAATGGTGAAGATAAATTCTTGATTGTATTGAAGACAATTGTGATTATGAAAAGTATACAATGATGATAATAGGTGTTTCTGGACTCTTCCTGCTTGAGGTTAGACTGCAAGAGAGAATTTACCTTTGGCAAAGATTTATTATTGTCAGGTGATGAAAGAGAGTATGGTTTCTCTTCAAAGGCAAAAATGTTTAGGGCCGCAGATGTGGCTTGACGCGGTGAAAGTTCAGTCACACTTTTTCTGATGATTTATGGGTGAGTCATGTGTGATGTATCTTCCAGCTATGTTAGGTTGCTAGTGATGGCCATGGATAAGATGTGAAATTATTCATCAGTTGGAAATTCAGTTGAGGAGCATGAAGGCTTAAAATCACAAACATCCCTTCGTGCAATGTGCTATGGCTGGTCAGTGCAGTAAAAGGGTAAAGGTTTCATAGTTACTTATGTGACAGAGTGTGGATTAATGATATTGATGTAGAGTGTGCACTCATCCCCTTATGCACACACATGCTGATAAGTAAATATTGCAAGACAAGAATTAGTGATGCTTTGATGTAAGATGTACTATTTTCAATTGATTATCCTTGAAGCTTTGGAACTCTCTACATTTTCATGTCTTCCCTAATAACTATTACTTGGCACGTTGTCTCTTTTGTTCCTTTCATAATCCTCTCTGTACACCCCCTCCCAACCTATGTCCAAGTTCTGACAAACCAGCTGGATCTTGAAATGGATGTAAGTCGGATGCATGTAAGCATGGCATGTAGAATTCGTGTACCTGTACAGCATTCTTTTATCCTACTTAGTTTCTATCATGCTTATCTTGTTTTTTATTAACCTGGTTTGTTATATGATTCTGTAGTTACTTCTTACATTTTATTTAAGATTTTTTAGTTCATATTTCATTTTTACTTTTTTATTTATATTTTTTCCAGTCGTATGTACTGATGGCCGTAAGATGCACAAGTAGCAATTAGGGGATCAGGTGTATTTAGATTAAGGCTGACTTTGATGTGGACTTTTGTTGGTAACTAAATCCTCCACTATAAGAAAAAGAAGCTTTTTAGGCAGATATTTTTTCTTATGCCGATGATTTCTGCAAGTAGAGTACCTAGGAAGGGTACTTTGTATCCAGCAAAGGATAAGTTTTCCAGCTACGATTAGATTTGATGTGACATCTCATGCAGAACATATTCAATGCTCAGTGATGAATCTTACTGACCTTTTTGTTCTGGTACAGGTCATTTTGGATGTAGTGCACCTTACCTCAGATGATCTGACTACTACTGCAGGTGTTATTGTCTGGCCTGCGAGGCTCAAACCTGTTGTTGACAGAGCTGTAGAGGTGAGTATCTTCTTATAGTTATATTTTGTGCTTCATTATCTGTACTTACAGTTATATGTTTAATCACATGAAACATTCCTTTTGTAGGTAAACTTGTATAGAGGTACTTGAACAGAGTTGATTGAACATTGAGGATATTTCAGTAGAGATGCATTGGATACTGTGTATATGCTAGATCTATCTGACTTAGTTTGCTGCAATTGGTTTGTGTTCATTTTGCATAACTGAGAGGAATATTGAAATTCTTTTCTCCTTATTTTGCTATTTTTAGTGGTAAAGAAATTTTTTCAAGACCATTAGACTTATCTAATGTTGTGTTAACAGTCATTGGAGGACTTGAAACAAGAGTTCGAGGAAACATTAGTTGAGAGGACAGGCGAGGTTAATCAAACCTTGGAGCGTATCCAGCAGTATGTGACGGAGCTGGAAGAGCTGTCTGATGTTTCTCATGTCAACAAGTACATCAGGGTAAGATTTTCAAAACTTTTGTTCTCAGAACATGTCAGCATTACCTACATCTTACTTACATATGTATAAAGTGGTTAAGATGATTGGTATTAACATTAGTAAAGGATTTTTCCCCTATATTCATATTGGTAATGGAAAGAAAAATATATTTCATACAGAAATACTGTATATCAAATTTTTTTTCATACTGTTCTAGAACTACGGGCTCATATATGAAATCAAGCATGTGCTACCTATTACCTGAAAGAATGCATATTCACTATTAGGATCTGCAGAGTACAGATATTTCACTGTGATTGGAATGCATTAGATTATTTGTATACTTTCATATATTTTTTTCTTTTTTCTTTCATAGTATTCGCCATTTCCCGCATTAGCGAGCTAGCGTTGAGAACAGAGGACTGGGCCTTTGAGGGAATATCCTCACCTGGCCCCCTTCTCTGTTCCTCCTTTTGGAAAATTAAAAAAAAACAAGAGGGGAGGATTTCCAGCCCCCCGCTCCCTCCCCTTTTAGTCGCCTTCTACGACACGCAGAGAATACGTGGGAAGTATTTTTTCTCCCCTATCCCCTATGTACATATAAAAGACAAAGTAAGATATGTATCAGTAAGTACAGTCTGATTGACAAAATTGACCTGGGTGCTCTTAAATGGTTTGGACATATGGAGAAGCTGAATGAAAAAAAGATTGACCAAGTCAGAAGTGAAGGAAGCAAAAGGAGTACATAAGAATATTTATGTAAAGATTTTGCCATTAGGCAAGGGTAGCCTATAGCATTCACTATGTATGTTGATTTATGTAATCATTTACAAAACCCCAGGACCTCTTTTATGTGGCCTTTGCAGCTTTGAGGCTGCACTCCAAGCAGAAGCAGGGAAATGGTGGACTTCTGTGGAGCAAGAAATTCTTCAACCAGACTTTACTCCTTTTTGTCCCCTGATTACGATATAGTCTAGACATAGGTGACTTTTCACTTGTTGTGTCACCACATACATATGGAGGCTAGTAATACATGCATAACCATAATTCTTAAAAAACTGATCCACAACTGAATCAATCAGAACATTGCGCTCCCACCAAGACAGCATGACTTAGGATCCATTTACTCCACTACCACAGTGAACTCAAACTTCACACAACATATGTCTTATGTGGCTTTAGTCAACCATGACTCGTCTCCTGCAGTCTTAGTGGCAATATGTGGTGTGAGGTGGTTTGATCGAGTAAGTAATGAAAGAGTAACAGAAAAGTGTGATGATATAAAGAGGAGTGTGGTTGAGAGAGCTGAAGAGTGTGTACTGAAACGGTGTGGACATATGGAGAGAATGAGTGAGGAGAGGTTGTGTCAGAAGTGGAGGGAACAAGAAGAGGGGCACCACATTGGAGATGAAAGGATGGGGTGAAAAAGACTTTTGAGTGATTGGGGCCTGAGCATGCACGAGGGTGAAAAGTGTATGTGGGATAGAATGACCTGGAGCGATGTGGTATACAGGGGTTGATGTGTAGTCAGTAGAACCAGGGCTTGTGAAACGGCTGGAGTAAACCATGGAAAGGTCTGTGGGGCCTGGTTGTGAATAGGGAGCTATGACTTTAGTGCATTACATATGACAGCTAGAAAATGGATATGAGTGAATGCAACATTTCTTCATCTGTTCCTAGTGCTATCTTGCAAATGCAGGAAATGGTGATGGATTTAAAGAAATTAATATCAAGAAATTATTTGACACCACTCTTCACATTGATGAAAAAGAAATGGTTTGCTATGAAACCAGAGTCACTTACAATGTTTCTTTTCCAAAATTCTAAAGCTCCACAGTAGTGTCTCCAAGGAGCAGCTCTTTATCCACTTCTCTTCAATTTTTTCTTACATGGCCTTCCATTACCTCTCTTAGACTGTGGTATGAGGGTCTTTTCATATGTAGATGAGTTCACTGTCACATCATATAACCCTGACACTACCCAAGCATCAAGAAACATGCAATATTACATCACACAATTAAAACACTGACTGACACAAAACAGCGTCTCTATCACTGTATAAGTCTGCCATCATCCATCATCCTTGACAGACATGAATCCAACCTGAACTCTTCTCTCACCCAGAATGATCAATTACTTCCTCTTGACAAAACTTACTAGACATCACATATTGCACACACGTGACTTTTAATGCCACAGATATAAACAGAGACCATAAACAAAGTAAATGCCCTCAGAGCACTTAATGGTACCAGAATTGGATAAGTAAAAGAATCCCTTTGCAAAATAATACCTGCTCCACCCTGAATTACATTTCACGTTCCTGGTCATCCATTGTCAAAAACAAATATAACAAAGCTGCAAACCACACAAAACATAGCACTCAGAAAATTTTAATCATGGCTACTTAGCAACCACATTCATTTACCACTGACATAATTAGAAAAATCTTTTCAGTTTAACATGCTTGGCGTCCACTTATATGCTGCTGCACAAGATCATTGATATCCAAACCTTTATAACTAACAACCAATCCCCAGGTAGTATTAAAAATCTGACCCCTTCCTCATGCTTTAACATCCCATTCTCTCAGATTCCACCTGCTCCAATCAACTTAACAGTAACAAATCACATACACACCAAAATTACTTGACAGTTGCTAAACAACTGCCCTTCTAATGCAGAATGAAACACTACTCCACCAGACATATTTCACCTGAAACTAAGCTTCCCAAACTTATATGAATTACACTTTCTTATCTGCATTCTAGACAATACCCATCTCCAAAATTGAAGTCACTGCATCTTTATATCACAAGACCTGTTATACCTAAGATGTTACTTCCTCACTAAACATACTTCTTACCCCCAAAATCCCTTCCATCATTATAAAACTGCCTCACTCAGGAAGCTGGCCATGCCCACCAGGCAGGACCATAGGTCATAAAGCGTAGTGATGTTTATGTATCCGTGTGGGGTGAGTGTGGAGCATCTGAGCAGTAACTGTTCATTGTCTTCATTATGGATGTTGCATCTTGCACATTACTAGTGGCAACAGACTTCAACAAAGCACATGACATTGTTTGCAGTCACAATCTCACACAAAAGTTACTTGAGTGGAAGAGTTTCCTTGTATTTTGAATATGTATCAGACTATGTGTAATCAGCTCTGATTGTTTCTCACACTACTCAGAATCTTCACCTTTGAAACCTTCATGGGGGTTACGTCACTGTTACAGATCTATTATTTGGTATTTGTCCACAGGAAGTGCGAAAGTTAGAGGCAAGATTGGACAAAGTAAGCACACTTGTTTCATGGGTCAATGAAGAGGAATCCCTCTTCAAATTCCAGCTTTCTTCCTTTCCACTTCTATGTGAACTGAAGGTGAGGTTTGGGTTTTACCTCTTATGTAATGAAATATCCTTTCAGAAGGACATCCTTACCATTTGATACTGTAGCTGCATTTCATCTTTATGACACCAAGTCAGACCTGACAGGCACTGTCTTATCAGACCAGAGTCCTTGTTATTTGATGGTGAAATAAGCTGTCCTCATTCATATCTTGTGTTTCTCAGCATTGTTTGCTTACATACTGTTATCTAGCTGTATATTAATGAATGTATGACATTTGAATTATGTGATGACTCATAATTAGATGATTTTTACATTGATATGTAACAGTGAAATTGATTTGCAGGAATGCTTAGTGCCTTATGATGAGCTCTTTACACTTGTCATGAAGTGGCGTAAGTATGAGAAGTACTGGATGGATGGTGATTTCACTAGTCTTGACCCAGACTTCATAGATGCTGAAACAGAGGAATTAGCCAGGTTAGTGAGGGTCCAGATGAGATGAAGGCTAGCAAGATGAAAGGTAGGGGTATAACAAAAGTCAGGGATTTGTAATGCTACAGATGACTGTTTGGGTAAGAGAAAGTGACCAACTAGATAAGGAGTGTTCAGGTAAAAGGAAGGATTATTTTCCTTCCCCAGGAGTTCCTCCTATCATTATGAGGCACCTGGATCACTCAGGAAGTTGGCCATGTCCACTAGTTGGGAGCACAGGTAATAAAGTTTTGTGTGTGTGTGTGTGTGTAGAGAGAGTGCATGGCAAGTAAATAGTTAGTGCTTGGTGTCTTTATGGTAGTTGCACTGTGGGCATAAAGGGTCTTGGGATATGTTGAAATGGTGTTTATAGTGTTGTAGAGATGGGTAATGACCAGAGTGTATGCAGGGGAGCCTGACTTGAGTTTGTTTGGGGAGTATGGTTTCAGATGTATGTATGTCTGGTGGGTTGGCGCTTAAAACTGAGTTCGAAGGTCAGTTTTCAGTGTTTTTTGTTTTTTTGATGTGCATGTGTTATATTAATTATATATTTGTTAGGGGTGGTGGAATCTGTGAGTAGAGATTACTGAAGTGAAAGATGGGAAAACTTTTTCTACTTTGGGTTTGTCAGTTAGTTATAAAGTAGTCTGGGTGGAAGGGGTGTAGTGCTTTTGCATAGAATTGTGTGCCAAGCATGTTGAAGTGGGTCTGTATTGTGAAGATGTTCAGTGTTTGTAGTCATTAGGCAGCCAGTGATTGTTTTGAGGGTACTATTTTTTGTGGTTTGCAGCTTTGTTTTATATACTTTTGAGAGTATGTAAAACCAGACAGGTGAGGCATAGTTTAAAGTGGAGCAGCTGAAGTGTTTTTATAAGGTGTTAAGGGACCCTTTTTCTTGTCCAAATCTCCTGCCTATTTGTGTTCTGGGGGCATTGGTTTGTGTATTGCTTATGTGTTTATGTAATTGGCATGGGGAGTGAATTTTGTGTGTCTTATGTGATGCCTAGAATGTTGATAGGAATGGGTAGGCCAGATTACAGTGGGGGGACAGATAAGAGGAGGAGATTACCATGTTAAAGAAAAGTAATCGAGTGAAAAAGTAGACCAGATGAGAGGAAGTAACTGGTCTGATAAGATAAAGAGAGTATTTCAGTAAGGGAAAGGGAATGGCCATAAGTGTGAAGGAACTAGTGAGATAGTTGGAGGGAACTGGCTGGGTAAAAGGAAATTTTTTCCTGCTATCGAAGAGGTATTTAAGGAGATAAGAAAGACATTAACTGGATGAGGGGAAGAAAATAGCCATATGAGGTAGAGGAATTGGCCAAGTAAAAGCAAAGGATTAACCATATGAGAGAAATTGACAGCCCTGTAGAATGCAGATACCTATACTTGACAGATGAGAAAAATGCTGTCGCCAGATTTACAGACAAATAGCCATGGTGTGATGGAATAGTCATATGACAGGAACAAGACTTATAGATGAGATGAGGGGACTTCCTAGTTAATATGTAGGGGTCAGTAATCTATACCGGTAGATTTGCAGTTATCATACTTTGATACTATTTTGTTGTCTTTTATCATAAAAAGTGTTGCAGTTGCTCATGTGTAATTACCTGTTTATATGATATGAATGGAGTTTTATTTTTGTGGGGCCCCATCTCTTGAACTCTCCCACCAAGTTACTTTTTAAACTTTTTTATACTGCAAACTTTAGAGTTTCTTCATCTGGTTTATTCCAATCATCCTTCATGCTTACATTAAAGCAGTAATTCTTTTTTTTTAGTAATGAGCTTGTCAGGTTTCTTGTTGTGACCTTTGATTTTTCCATCATTGATATCAAGAAGAACTTCACTATTTGTGTCATCCACCTTATTTAGAAACTTGAAGCTCTCTCTTAACTCTTCTCAACATTGGTGGGTAGATTTGTGGAATTCAGGTTTTCATTGTAGAGAGTCACAGAAGTTTGAGGATTGCAATATCTCTACTGCTTTCCATTATAAAGAAATGCCACAGCCTGTCATCTGCACTGTTGCTCAAATAGCATTGATTGCAGGAAAGTCTTTCTTTGTTGGACTGAAAAATTGTTTTAAGGCATGTTTCAAGACTCTTCGAAAGAACTCTAGGTTAATCAAAAGCTCCATCATAAAGAGACAGGACACACTACAGTTCCTCTCTCCCTACCAGGGAAATGTTCCGACTTCGTAAAACCTTTAAGACCAAATTCAAGCAGCAAGCTCTTGAGGGTGATCCACGAAAAGCCAGAATGAATTTAGATGACCCTAACCCTGACAACTTGCCAGGGCCATTGCAGGTCTGTGCCATTGCCCTTTTACAGATCAAAAACTTTAAGGAGCACCTTCCCCTGGTGTCTGTCTTGTGTAATAAAGGTCTCCGGTCACGACACTGGCACAACCTTAACAAAGCTGCTGGATTTGACATCACCCCAAATGCTGGCACCAGGTTAGTGTATTTCCAGCTTTAAGACTGTGCACTGTTGGCTATGCGTTGTAATCAAATTTTGCCACATTGGTATGGGGGGAGGAAAACACAAGTTACAGTTTGATGAATGATAATTATTTTACTAAGTGGTGTTAAGGTAAATATCTAAGGTTCTTTAATGCTCTGAGTGATGCTCTTTCAGTCAGAATACTGTCAAGTTTTTAGTGAATAGAAGGCTAGGGATAGGTTTTACATATGCCATCCTGCTTTCAATGTCAAAGTGGCATATATGATAGAAAAGTTCCAGGATATAGACAGAGCTTAGGTTCTTACACAGCATTCTTCTTTCAGTCTAAGAAAGGTAGTACAGATGCAGCTTGGTGGATTGTTGAAGGAATTTGAAGTGGTGAGCAGCAGGGCATCTCGTGAGTACAGCCTTGAGCTGTCACTGGCTAGCATGCAGAGTGCCTGGCAAACAACTAGGCTTACCAAGGTTACACACCCGTTAGTATATGCTTCATAACGTTTTTTTTGAATTCTTTATATCGGTTATTGGTAACATAAACACTGTATCACTTGCTTGTGTTTATACATACTCCTGTTTTACAAATAGTGTAACTTGAAGAGTGATTTATAGACATATTTCATTACCTGAATAACCTTATTTAGATTCTGTTGACTGAAAATACATAAAATAGAGAGTCATTGATACAGTGAGAGTGCATGAGTGTCATGTAAACCATGATTATATGATTTTTACAACACCAGGACTCCTTATTTAGAGTTTCTACAGCTTCAAGGCTATGTTACAATCGTAGCAGGAAAATTATGTACTCTTTTGGAGTGAGAAGTTCCTTGATCAGAATAAAGTACTCCTTTTCATCCTAGTACTTTGGTACAACCTCTGGAGAAATTTTTTTTTTTCCCACAGTGTAATCTCATGGTAGCTGAGATTGAAAAAGAAGGAACATAAGTGTACAAGAGTAAGTAGGGTTAATGATAGAGTAAGTGGGGTTAATGATGGGGCATTATTGGATTATATTCTAGCTGATAGGCATGCTGAAGAGAGACTTTTGGATGCAAATTTTCTAAGAGGGGCAGCTAGTAGGATGTCTGATTACTTTTTGGTGGAAGTAAGGGCGAAAGTTTACAGAGGCTTTAGAGAAGATGGTTTGAGTAGGAAGAAGGGGATGAGAGTGAGTGGATTTGGAAAAGAGGCTTGTGAGAGGATATGATTGGGTAGATTGGATGAAGAATGGCAAAATGTAAGTAAATTAAACTACAGGAGTGGGTGAGGAATGGGAGCTACTCAGGGAAACAATGCTTGCAAATGCAGATATGGAGGGAACAAGGGGGAGAACAAGATTGAGAAAGGGGAGGAAGGGTGAAGTGAATGAAACTTTGGGGTGTCATGGCCTGAACTTTGAGGAGAATGAGATGCATGCATAGATAGATTATGGCCTGAACTTTGAGGAGAATGAGAAACATGCATAGATAGATTATGGCCTGAACTTTGAGGAGAATGAGAAGCATGCATAGATAGAATTAAGTGGAACTGTGTAATATATATGGGGCAGTGTGCTGTCTTTGTGCAGAACCAATTCATATGAAGTGATATTGGGTAACCAAAGGGTGGTCTTTGGGGCTTACCTGTGTGTGATGGGCTCTGATTTTAGTACATTTTACATGACAGCCATACTTATGGTAAAATCTCACATTTCATACCTGCTCATTTACTCCATATGTTCATAGCTCCTTCCACAAGGTTTCTCCGTTAACCCCATCAAACACTTTCTCTAGATCCGTTAATTCTTATTATAATTCACTCTCTCCAAGTGTTTCATATACAAAATCTTCAAAGCTAGTGCTGGGTCCACAATGCCATCTACTTCTGAAGCTACATTTCTCCTCCAGTCATATTTTCTGTGTACCACCTCCTGTCAGTCACCACTCTCATATATTCCATACCAGTTTTGCTCAGTGGACGTATTCATCTGTAATTTTTGCACTCACTTTTGTTTTTGGCTTTTAGAAAGCATAAGGGGTACTATATGAAAGGGTAAGAGAGATGTTTGGTAATAAAAAGAGTGTGGTTGAGAGAGCAGAAGAGGGTGTATTGAGATGGTTTGGTCACATGGAGACAATGAGTGAGG
>JAUTXX010311460.1:0-10738 GCA_032273605.1 Panulirus laevicauda | reverse complement strand
TGATTAACTTAGGTTGAATTGTAAAATTATGACATGCTTGCTCACCTTAATTGGAGGGCAGTAGCTGTTGTTGACATTTTAGGTGATGTCAGAGTTATTGTAAGGTATTGTCAACAGACAAACTTGATGAGAATGAACATAGTGACGGCACAACACATACGTGGAATGGTAATGAATAAATTTGAACTAAGAAGCAATTATTTAATTAAGTGGAAGGTTATTGCAGTACCGTAAGAGAGCTAATTATGCATGATCTCTGGACGTCATTTTTACCTTCCTGCATCTAACCTAACCTACCATAACCTTTCCCGATGTTGCACAAGCCTTACAATACGTCAGTGTGTGTGTGGGTCCTGTACGTAATGTAACTTTAATCTGGCTTTCTGTGAAGGTGTCATAAGGTATCGGGCACGAACTTAGACCAGCAGTTGATTTTATCCGATAGCTTGAATGAATTTATGTTTTGTTGAATTTCATCATAAATCTAGGCTAACTAGAGGCATTTCTAGTCGTAGTGTACTACACATAACTAATGTGTGGCACTTGTCGGTTAGCATGATAAAGGTAAAGCATTATTGTTATCATAAGTTTAGTGTCATATTCAGTGGAAGAAGTCAGGTGAACTCTCGACCTTTTCCGTACCCAGAAGCAGTGAAGGTTATGCAGCATCCTGAGTGCGACGGAGAGGTAGGCCAACATATACTCAGCATGGGAGGGCGGCTTTCCTGTGGAAACCCTTGGGCAGGATGGGGCGATCCATCAGCGCGACGATACGGTTCTTAAGAATGACCTTCGAACACGGCGTTAACATCCTTAAGCATGATGGTACTACCTATAGGTGTGATGGCCTGGCCTTCGTGTTAAAGGCGAGGCTAGTATATGTGGGTCGTACTCTCATGATCAAGGAGTTAAAGACTTATCATGGAAATGTTCCCATTAATCTTTGTTGAGTTCTTATCGCAAGAAATCCCTTGCATGAGTCATGTCGTAACAGCTAAAGCTGGTCGACCCTCGAGTGAAGAGAGCGCTAAGTGACGAGTGCCAGGTTCCCCACCTCACCCCACAACCCTCTGGGAGGGTAGGGATTGTCCCCCACCTCCCCTTCCCTCTTCGACGGGCGCGACCAGTAAGGCCAGACCAACACTTAACTCTAGAACCAAAACAAACAAGGACAGACTGGAGCCTTAAGAGATACCCCAGTCCAGTGATTGACTGCCATTGCGGTCGCCCTCAGCATGACTGACACCATCTCAGCAGTATTGTTGATGGAAAGTATTCGTGAACTCCACTGGGATTGCCGACCGTTAAATCGTTTTTGTATCAATCGTGTTGCTCTTGGCGATCGTAATCTTTCGTGGGTGTCAGCGCCCAGTCTTGTGCTGTGTTGTCATGCGGTTCTGGGAAGCAGAGATTTGTCTGTGTTTGTGGTAAATCGTAGAAATCAGAGATTAGTCTGTGTTTGTGGTAAATCTTGACAATCATCGCTGGTGAGGAAATAACTGATCGACCGTGTGAGGTAAACCGACCAGAACATTGCAATGTAAGGAACTACAACTTGGATTTCCAGACGAGAGTTTTGTATCATAACGGACCGGACTTAAGATGTGTAGATTGTACTGAATGTTGGACTTAACCCCGAGCGTTCGTCGGTACGACTCTTGTTTATAGTGGCCAGACCACTGACCAGACGTGTTAGTCAGGTCAGAGGTCACACCATGCTACGCAAAGGTCGCACCGTCGAAAGAAGGTTACCAGATTATGTACGGAGCTGTAGACGGGCAGGATGTTGCCGGGTGATGGGACGGAAAATGAGACCGGCAGCCAGCCGGCCGGCCTGTCCGTTGGCAGACGGGCGCTAACCAGCCGGAGCGGCAAGATGTATGGCGCGTGTCATCTGTTTTTAAATCAGAGGAATGTGAACCGGGAGGCACGAGCGCAGGCCCTGGCCTACGGGCTTGCCATGCGCCACATAACCGAGGTGTCATGGAACAGCACCGGGGCTGTCATGCACCACGGTACCTGTTGTCTTGCACTTATGTATGTATAGATAGATAGATAAATATACTGAAATGAATTTTTTTTTGTAAATAAGGGTGATTAAAAAATCCGTATTGATCTAACTTCAGCTGCCAAAGGCTGAGAGGAAGAAGGATTTTAAACGCTAATCGTTGAAGGGAAAAGATTAAGATATGCACATTTAGTCATTCTTGAGTAGAGTTATTCACCGATGCCGATATTAAAGTATTAAAGTATCATTAATATATCTTGTTTATCCTAGATTTAAATGTAGCGATAGATTTCGCCTTGAAGATTTATTATTGTGTATTCCAGTGTTGTGTTAGTACCACTGAAGGTCATAGGTCACACCATACTACCGTCGTACTCGGAGGGTTAAAGTATAGCGAGCGTACTTACGTCTTAACGTAGATTTTAAAACACAGACTCTTACTGAGCATTATAACCGGGCCAGTTATTGAGTATTATAACCTGGAGTGTTATATAGCACTCTAACCTGGGCTGGTTTAGAGTAATATAACCTGGTTTTTTATAGAATTTAATGTGGTTTGTTGTAAAGTATTGTAATCTGGTATGTTAACGAATTTTCGAATTTGGCATCTGACAGAGCATTATAAACTGGCTTGTTTTAAAGTATTATAACCTGGTATTTTGTAAATTAGTATAACCTGCGTTTATTGAGTATTATAACAACCTGGTGCAGAGAATTACAACCCGGTCAGTTATAAAGCATTACATACCCGTCTGTCATCGATATAATCTTGTCTGTTGTAAACCATCGTTACCATAGCTCTGTTATCGATTATCAGAACCTGGTCTTTTATAGAGGTCACTGATGAAAAAAGTTTGTCACATTTTATTATACAGACACGAATATTAACCTTGGCTTTTTCTGGCCATAACTCAGCATTACCTTACCTGGGATCGCGAAGCGTTGGATAATAGTGTTTCAATATAGTTCGGTCCGTGGGCACGTTGGTTCGTTTTCGACTGTGTGGCGTGGGACCGTAAGGCTGTAACTGCCACAGCCTGCCGGCGATGAGGGTTAGCACCCTCCTCTCCTGGCCGGCACTCATCTTACGCTATTTTGATACCAGTGTTTATTTGTCTGTTTTATATATGCCGCCATGTTGGCTTTGGCGCCGAAGTCTTCGTATCCAGGGAGGGAGCTGCGCCAGATGTTGGGGGGGCGTGGACGACCAGATGTCGGGCTGGGGTTTACCGGATGTTGGGCCGGGAGAAAGTGGGGTTTGCCAGATGAGAGAGGTGAGGTTTGGGTTGGTAGGTAGTGAGGTGGGGTTTGCCAGAAGTTTTAGGCTGGGGATGGAGCCGGCCAGGGCAAGGGTATGGGATTAGCGAGGAGGTGTGGATGGGGAAAGTTTGGTAAGGCAAGATGGGGATTGGTAAAGTGGAATAGGCCAGATGTTAAGGCTGGTAGGTTAGGCCGGCCACGTGTTGGGGGATGAATGAAGGTGGAGTCAGCCAGTTGATAGGGCAGGGGACGGAGAGGCCCGGCCACATAGAGGCGTGGGTTGTGTCGAGGTTGGGCGGGGTGAGGGAAGACGGGTTGGCCGGGGCCATGGATTGGGCGGGGTGTGGAAGGATGGGCCGGCGGGAGCCAGGGGTTGGGCGTGATGAGGGAAGAGCTGGCCAGGGTCAGGAGGTTGTGCAGGGTGAGGGAAGACGGGGCGGCCGGGACCGGGGGGTGGGTGGGAAGGGTGAGGGAGGATGGGCCGGCAGGTGACACAAGCGGAATGTCGGGTCAGAGGGGACCCTGGCTGTCCGCGAGGTGCCTCCCTAAGCAAGTATTTCCGGGTGCCTCACGAGGGGAACCTTACGAAGGAGAGAGATGAAGCAGGAGAGATAGAGCGAGATTACCAAGAAGTGGTGGAGAGTGTAGGAGAATAAGATGTATTTATCGCACGAGACAGAAATAGTTCAACCTTAGGGCAGGAAGTCAGGCATCTCATTACCTGGGTGAGGGCGGGCCGCACGTCAGAGTATCTTTCTCCAACAAAAAACGTCCCCCGCCTCATCTTCTGCAGCAGCAGGCGGTGTAATTATAACTAAATGATGGATTTTAAGAATGTTCCTCAACTTAACGAATCTCCCCTGATCCATGCTATCTCGTGGAAAAATAACATAGTATTTGTTTTTTATTTTTCGTTCGTATATGGTGTACCGATCTTATGAGTCTTGACTCCATGAAGTGCTTTTGACTTCGTCTTGATAAGTGTCACACACACACACACACACACACACACACACACACACACACACACACACACACACACACACACACACACCGGGAAGACATTCTAACATTGTGATCTATGAGGTTTTGGAAAAAAAATATTCAGAAACTAATACATGACATCCTGTAGGGGAGAAATTACCTAAATGAGAGACATCTTGGTTTAAGGGAAAGGTCATGTGTTACGCGCCTCCTACGATTTCTACGAGAGAGTGAGCTCTGTTTGTAGACTGAGCCATATAGAAGGTTGTTAAAGAAGCTTGGTCACCAGGCAGGAACAAGCGAGAGACTCCTTCGATGGATAGAAGTATATCTTTGTGGAAAAGAACAAAGGGCGCATATAAGAGGAGCCTTCGCGAAATGGGGTGAGGTCACCAGTGGAGTGCCGTAGGTTTCTTTGCTGGATCCATAACTTTATGACGTGCCAAGGGTATGGATTTCAACCTGAATATGTTCGCAGACGACATAGAAGTCATGAGAGAAGTGAAAAAGCCCGGAAAACTAAACATTGTTCCAGTGTTGGTCTGATACGTGGTTGTTGAAATTCAACTCAAATAAATGTAAAGTAATGAGAGTGGAACACAGTGAAAATACACGTAAATATGAATTTTGTATTACGGGAAATAAGCTGCAGGAATCTATCAGGGGAGGGAGTTGGGAGTAGACATCGTCCCTTACCTATCACCAGAGTCCCACATTAGGAAAACAGTGGAGGCAAACTTATATAAATAAGGAAGTATTCGTTTAGCTCGTCACATCCGACACTAGGACAGAGCTAGAATATATTCCTCAGGTTTAGTTCCCGCACTTAAAGCACCAAGAACTACTGGAGAAGGTCTGGAGAAGGGCAACAAGTATGGTACCGGAATGATGCAGCCAAGTTACAGGGAAAGGCTAAAGGCCATAAATTTGCCTATCATGGAAGATAGAAGAGTGAAGGGTGACTTGATCATACCTTTTGAACATGCAGATGATTCAGATAGCGAGCACTTCTTCGACAGATGCTGGTATGCAGCAACCAGAGGCCATAACATGAGGTGAAAGAAACTTGATAGAAAGGATTTTGAGAAGTACTTTTATAGTATGAGAATAGTCGGTGGAGAGAATTAACTTTATAAGAAAGTAGTAAATGCGGACGTCACATTGAAATTTAAAAACATTTATGATAGTACAAAAGTGTTGGGGGCCCCCACGAGTGTAAAAGCTCGCCTAACCGTACAGGTAGGTAATTACCCAGCTTATAATGATTTCTAACTTTTCATTGGTGTGGTGTGACCAGACGTGTGTATAGACTGGAAGAGTAAGTCCAGTAAAGATGTCTTGGACCGCCACAGCGCACGACTAGAGCTCTTGTGTGGACTGATGGTTAATTGATAAACACGGCATAGCCTTATTTTTATGCACCACTTGACACCTGGTGAGTACGGTCTGTGGCTCTCCAGTTGGTGTTTGTTCAGGTACACACGCAGTTCCATACTAACATGACCTTTTGTGCTTACACACGCACACTTACACGCGTGTGTGTACACACACACACACACACACACACACACACACACACTATGTGTGTGTGTTTCTGCGTCGCCCCTGGACACATACCTTGGTCACACTCTCTCCTAGACACGTACCATGGCCACGCACTGTGGGATACCTAGGCCATACGTAGCTGGATACTTAACGTGGCCACACACACACAGCTGGACACGTACTTTGGCCAGGGGCCGTGCCAGCCAGCCACCATCCAAGGCCAGTGTGGCATCAGAAACATTTCATGGACGTTGGATTGATCTTACGCCAAGGTTATTTTAATCATTAGTATTCAAGGGCAGAATGTGCTAATAAGATGTAGGCTTCAAACTCTTAAACAAGATGGATTCGACCCCTGAACACGACGGTACGACCCTTGAGCACGACAGCACTTCCTATGGTTGTGATGGCCGTACCCTAAAGGTCAGGTCAAAGGCTGGGTCATCATACATGAGTGTCGTCCTTTGTTGGTTGACGGTCGTACTGAGGTCCTGGAGGGAGTAATTGTTCTATTTTAATTCGTTTTGTATTGATACCAAACATAACAATAATTGATATTTTTGGAAAAGAAAGATTGAGAAATCGTCTGACCACATAGCCACAGAAGGCATTGTTTTATGATTCACACTTATAGAATGGTATAATGTTGATACGTTTACTGGAGGTCTCGACATAGAAAGGCAACGGAGCGTCAAATTCCAGCAGCAGACACGAATCCGTGGACCGGACAGCGACGTCCGTGCTCATGGACGCCTTTAGGCCAACTGCTATCTGAGTTTACGCGCAAGCGCCGGTTAGCCAGTGGTAGTCTATTATTAGTCTATTCAGACCAGTAAAGTTGGATTTTTTTCCTTCCTGAATGCTCAAGACTGTCGGAGCTTTTAAGCTTTCTGAATACATGTATCAAATCGTCTCCTAACTTTCCCTTTTCTCAGCTAGACAAGTTTAAGGCCATTTAGACTTCTAGGTTGTCCCAAAATTTATTTTTTCAGTCCAGGAATCATCTTGGTATCTCGCTGCTTTAATCTCTTCATTTGTTTTTCCTCGAATAGGATGAGCAAGACTGAGCACGATATTTGAGGTGAGGACACATTTGTAAAAAATGAATAGTGAGGACCAGTATTTTAAACCTGGAATGTAGTAACCTAACGTATGAAGCCGATACTTTTGTCTACTCACTGCTTTCTCTCGTTCTGGTAATCGGAGATTAATGCACCATTTATGTTGGTTGGTAGAATTCGTAGCGTAACTCTTCATGTCTTTTTCACAACGGATGTGTAAAACTTTGGGCTTATCGAAATTAGAATTCGTTCGCCATCTGTGAGCCAGTCCATTTTGTCTGCGTCAGCCTGCAGCTGTTGAGGTTCAATTTATGTTAGCAATTCTACCATTTTCTTTGTAGCTTTTAGTGTCGTCTTGAAATTTTGGTATCTTACTGTATATCTCATTGGCATTTATTTATATCAGAAACATATTGTCCTAAGACTGATCCTGCGGCATTCCACTAGTTGCTTCTAACCATTTTGAGTCTTGACCGTTGAACTGCGAGAGCGCTCTTCCATCGCTGGTACTGGACAGCGCACGTAGGACGTGCACATAACAGCATCGTTGAGCTGGCAGCGGAGGAACGTGACGTCTCTGTTTTGGAAACTACCTCACCGGAGCTGACCAGATGGATCCAATCTAACAGTCAGTGCAAATCCATGTAGACATATCCAACCCAAGTTATCCTTGGTTAGTTTTAGCAAGTTTTGGTGACAGTGAATGACAGTAAAGTTGTATTCTACTGTATTCCATGTCATGTACGTATCTTTATTTATGGGAGAGCACCAGTGCTCTCACGTACCAGGATGTCTTGCAACAGCAGTGGGAGAGCACCAGCAATGAAAGAAAGCCGGAGCTGATATGCGTGTTAGTTTTTGTTGCCCCAGACATCTTGATCCTGACAGCTCTGTCCCTCTCCACACTGACTGTTCAGACCATTGAGCAAGACTGACCCTGACAACATCAGTGTTGCCTGCCTGCCCTTCTGTCCTAACCACGGAACAGCTCACAAGTGTTGCCTGATGTTGCCAGGACTGGATTCTGGCTGTCAGTGTCCACTGGGGCCGGGGCTGTATGACGGCTGTCACCTCCCGCCCGTGAGCACCGACCTGACGGAGGCCAGGCCGGGCCCTGTGGCCGCTACTCGTCTCTCCTACCTCTTCGCTTGGTCATTCTGATACAAGAAGTACGCTGTCTGTTCTTTTAACTTCTTGTTATCGAATTTTATCTGTTGTCCTGAAAAAACAAAAGCATAACTTTCGTATTGATTTGTCATCCCTCGTAATCATTAATTACTAATTACAGGACTTACGCGATTGAAATGTTTGATTGGGTCATACATACATTGACTGGATGTGTGTTAAAGATGTGTAGGTTGGTAGATATAGCTTGACGATGACGGCTTTATTAATGACCCTGGCAGTTGATAGCCCTAAAACCCTACCAACCAACCAACCAACCAACCATTCTACGTTTACCAGAAGTGTGAAGATGGAAGGTGACTGAATTTGCGTCGTGAGGTGTGGAAGTCACTTCTGACTGTTATTGCTGTCAAGGAAATTAAGAAAAAAGTACAAGCTTGGGCTTATAATGCAATAGCAGATATGATGTACCTCAGGGCTTGCCTCTTCATTTGGTACTGGATTAAGTGAGAAGATGAATGGAGATGAAATAAGAGAAGCAGTGTTCCCGTGGCGTTGGTTCAGGTGCAAGAGGTAAAGCATGTGCCCCGAAGTGCTATACGCCGGAGAGATGAGTATGAGTCATTTTCTGACGCCAGTTTGAAAGGTATGGGTTTAGTGGGTTCAGGTGTTCCGTGAATGTTACGTTTTCGGTTGTCGTGGAGCTTCTACAGAAGTTTAGTTGGCACCACTAAGGTCCTGAGTTACTAGGCGATTGCCGTAGTTTTGTGTTGCCGGATGAGATATGTTGCCAAAGGCCCTGAGGTTGAGGCTGCTGCAGGAGACAGGCGTTGGCGATGTCCCACAGGGTCCTTTTGGGGCGGCCGGTAACGCTATGTGGGCTTGATAGCCGGGTTCCTTGACGTTGGTCCCCTCGGTGGGAGCAAGATTTCATCACGACCAAAAGTAGTGGCGCCGAGAGGGGGCGCTTCTTACACATCTTTTTCTTTTCTATTTTTGATTTATACATTCCATTGAGACGGGGTTTGCTAGAGGGACGGAGTGCCCGGCCTGGGTTACTGTAGTCATGTAAACATTTCTCTCTGGTGTATATACAGGCGGTTGTGGGAAGTTGGGGATAATGGTAGTCTGATGAGGGTGTGGAAAGCTGTGTGTAATGGTAGTGTGATGGTAAAGTCGAGTTATGATGGCGGGTCAGGATTGAGGAAGTGTCGGGTGTACAGCAAGATGATAACACGGTGGTGTATACGGAGCTGGGTAAACTGGTTGTTCTGCCGTGTAGTGTGATTCATGTGTTGACCTCTCGTGTGGTGAGGCTGATGTGTTCTCCCGAGGCTGGCGTTAGTCACACGGGCCCTCCCTGTCCCCAGCTGACAAGCGGGAGGCAGCGAGGGGTGCTGTGGTTGGAAGTCTTAACCCCAGCTGACGCAGGATTACATGGGAAAGCCAGCTAACGGGACGTTAGAGTACAGGGGAAAGCCATATAGCAGTGCATAGGAAAGCCAGATATAATTCTTGAAGTAAATGAGAAAAATAAACGATTAGATTTAATGGTTTATGACACAAGGTTATCAACTAGATGACAGTAACAGTAACTTGCATTCCAAATCTTTATAGAGGGAGACAGGATAGTAAAACAAGAAACGTCTCCCCACCCACCACTATAGATGAAGACTGGATAGTAAAGCAGAAGGTTCCTCCCCTCCCACCACCATAGATGGAGACAGGATAGTAAAGCATATGGCTCCTCTCCACCCGCCACTCGCTCTGGCATATCAACCGGCAGGGATATAGCTATGAAGGAGCAGCGTCGTGCAGTCTACTTTAGTATACTGACATGGAAATCTCATTGGAAAGTATGAGTGGGAGAGAGAAAAAAAATCTGGTTTAATTTCGTCCGCCTTGTTTTCAGGGAAGGAGCCCAAATGCTACTTTTTAGGTCAAACACATGTGTGTTAAATTGCGTTTCTAATGCAGACTTGTTCGCTGGTAACCAATATGATAAAAGTATTTGTCTTAGCCGGACTATAAATGTACCAGTAGCCTTCGGTCTGACAGTGTCTGATCGTAGTTTATTCCAGTGTCTTGTAACACTAGTGCCAAGGGGCAGCGAGGGGTGCTGGTGAGGGTGGGAGGTTAACTCCATCAGCTGACGTGTGAGGGGCAAGTAAAGGGTTGGTGGGAAAGGGAGGCTGTTGGGTCCCGCTTGTTACGAGCTGACGTATGTTTTGAAGGGGCCATAACTCCCCACACGTCCACAGCACCACAGAGTTGTCCCCCCTACACCAACACCGCCACTCTTCCTGCTACCCAACTCTAACCTCCCATTTTCTATACGGTATTTCCTGTCGCCCTGTGCTTGCTTGTACCCTGTCGTTCTCAACGTCCCTAAGCTTTGAGTCACCTGCTTGTGCGTCTTGATGATAATTATGAATAGATACAATCTAATGGATACATCTTTTTTTATTATTATTTTCCTCTTTTCGCTATTCATCATTCCTGACCTACTCCCCGTTCTCGAAACTTTTCGGTCAGTTACCACGTTTCTTCGTCACCCCGTCCCTCCCCTCGGTGTGCTTTTTCTCCTCCTGTACCCCGAGGGACCTCACCATGTGTTGGGCCGTCCGCCGCCCTCTGTAGGGGAGGGGATGGATGGTGGGGAGGTGGCGCTGCGGAAGGGGAGTGGACGGACTGGCTGGCCCTGTAGGGAAGGGTTGCCCGGCCCCCCAGATCACGTATGCTCGTGGGAGGTGGG
>JAUTXX010311238.1:1818-13785 GCA_032273605.1 Panulirus laevicauda | reverse complement strand
AAACAAATGGAAAGTTTACTTTAATATCCCTTTGGGGGTGCCAAATGGCAAGAGAGTTGCGTGGAGGCATCCAGAAATAAAGAGGTAAATTGAAGGTTTAATTTAAACTACCTTAGGTGGCGCGAAAGGCCATTATAGGGGCATGACGGAATCCAGCGTTAAAGCGACAAATTAAGGTTTACTTTAAAGCCTCATTTGCGGCGCCAAAGGCGATTAGAGTGGCGTGAAAACATTCAGAATAGATGAGGCAAAAGGAATATTAATCTAAAGCCCCTTTGGCGGCGAAAAAAGCCATTACATGAGCTTGGCGGCATCCCGAGTAAAAGCGACGAATTGAAGGTTAACTTTGAAACCCCTTTGGCGGAGCCAGAGGCCATTAGAGTGGCGTGGGGGCCCACAAAATTAGAGGTAAATGGAAGGTTTAACTCAAAGCCCCTTTGGCGGCGCCAAAGGCCATTACAGGGGCATAGTGGTATCCACAGTGAATGCGACCAAATATAATTTTAATTTGAAGCCCCCTTTGGCATCGCCAAACGACATTACAAGGGAATGGCGGCATCCACAGTGAAAGCGACAAATTAAAAGTTACATTTAAAGCCCTTTGACGGCGCCAAAAATCATGAGAGTGGCGTTGGATATACAGAACTAAATAGGCAAATAGGTTAAATTTAAAGACTCTTTGGCGGCGCTAAATGCCATTACAGGGGAATGGCGGCATCTAGAATGAAAGTGACATATTGAAGGTTTACTTGGCGGCTCTAAACACCATTAGAATAACGTGGGAGCATACAAAAATAAAGAAGCAATCTAGGTTTAATTTAAAGCCTCTTTCAAGGCACCAAAGGCCATTACAGGGGTATGGCGGCATCCAGAGTGAACGCGACAGATTGAAAGTCAATTTCAAGTCTCCTTTTGCGACGCCAAGGGCCGTTAGGTTGGCGTGGAAGCATCCAGAAATTAAGAGGCATGTGAAAGGTTTATTTTACAGCCCCTTTCGTGGCGTCGCAGGCAATTAGAGTGGCGTGGGGGCAACCAAAAATGAATAGGCAAATTGAAGGTTTAATCTGAAGCCGCTCTGTCGACGACAAAGGCCATTACAGGAAAATGGCGGCCTCCAGAATGAAAGCAACAAATTAAAGGTTAACTTTAAAGCCCCTTTGGCGGAACCAAAGGCCATTAGAGTGGTGTGGGGGCATCAAAACTCATTGAGGCAAATTGAAGATATAATCTAAAGCCCTTTGGCGGCGCCAAAGGCCATTACAAGGGCGGCATCCAGAGTGAATGCAACGAATAGAAAGTTTACTTTAAGACCTTTTTGGCAACACCAAAGGCCATTAGAGTATCTTGGGGCACCCAGAAATTTGGAGGCAAATGCAGGGTTTAATTTGAAACCCCTTTGTCGGAGAGAAAGGCTATTAGTAGGGCATAGCGGCATCCATAAGGAAACCAAACAAGTGAAGGTTTATCAAAAGCCTCTCTCGTGGCGCTAATGGCCATTACCGGGGCACAGCTGCATCCAGAGAAGGTCACACGTTGAAGGTTTAATTTAGAGCTCCTTCATCGGCGCCAAAGACCATAAGAGTGGCGTGGGGGCATCCAGAAATAAAGAGGCAATTTGAAGGTTTGATTTAAACTACATTTAGTGGCGCAAAAGGCCATTATAGGTGCATGACGGAATCCAGAGTTTGTGACAAATTAAGGTTTACTTTAAAGTCCCTTTTGCTGCGCCAAACGCGATTAGACTGGCGTGAGGGCCTTCAGAATAAATGAAGCAAAATGAAGATTTAATTTAAGGCCCCTTTTGCTGCGCCAAAGGCCATTACTGGGGCATAGCGGCATTCAGTGTAAAAGTGACAAATTGAAGGTTATCTTTAAAGACCTTTGGTTGCGCCAAAGATCATTGTATTGGCGTGGAGACATCCAGAAATAAAGAGTCAAATTGAATGTTTAATCTAAAGCCCCTTTGGCGGCGCCAAAAGCCATTACATGGGATTAGCGGCATGCAGAGTGAAAGCGACCAATTAAAGGTTAACTTCAAAGCCCCTTTGGCGGCGCCAAATGTCATTATAGTGGCATAGTGGCGTCGAGAAACAAAGATGCAAATTGAAGGTTTAACATAAAGCCGTTTTGGCGGCGCCAAAGGCCATTACAGAGGCATGGCAGTATCCAGAATGAAAGCGACAAATTGATTGTTTACTTTAAAACCCCTTTGGCGGCGCCAAAGGCAATTAGAGTGGCGTGGGGGCATCCAGAATTAATGAGGTAAATGGAAGGTTAAACTTAAAGCCCGATTGGCGGTGCCAAAGGCCACTACAGGGGCTTAGCGGTATCCACAGTAAATGCGACCAAATGAAGGTTAAATCTAAAGCCCCCTTTGGCGTTGCCAAAAGACATTACAGGGGAATGGTTGCACCCAGAGTGAAAGCGACAAATTAAAAGGTTACATTTAAAGCCCCTTTTGGCTGTGCCAAAGACCATGAGAGTGGCGTAGGCCACACAGAAATAAATAATTATATAGAAAGTTTGATTTAAAGTCCCTCCGGTGGCGCCATAGGCCATTACAGGGGAATGGCGGCACCCAGAGTGAATTCGACTAAATGAAGGTTTAATTCAAAGCCCCTTTAGCGGCGCGAAAGGCCATTAGAGTGGCGTGGGGGCATATAAAGATAAAGAAGCAAATGGAAGGTTCAATTTAAAAGCCCTTTGGCGACAACAAAAGCCATCACAGGGGAATAGTGGCATCCAGAGTGAAAGCGACATAACGAAGGTTAGCTTTTAAGCCACTTTGCCGGCGCAAAAGGCCATTAGATTGGCGTAGGCGCAACCAGAATTAATGAGGGACATTGAAGGTTTACTCTAAAGCATCTTTGAAAGCGCCAAAGGCCATTACAGGGGCATAGCAGCATCCAGAGTGAAAGCGACCGAATGAACGTTTACTTTAAAGCCCCTTTGACAGCGTCAAAGGCCATTAGAGTGGCAGGGCATCCAGAAATAAAGAGGTAAATGGAAGTTTTAACTTAAAGCCCCTTTAGCGGCGCCAAATGCTATTACAGGGGAATGGCGACATTCAGAGTGAAAGCAACAAATTGAAGAATAACTTTAAAGCACATTTGGCGGTGCCAAAGGTCATGAGAATGGTGTGGGGGCATCCAGAAATAAAGAGGATAATTGAAGGTTTAATCTAAAGCCCCTTTGGTGGCGCCAAAGGCCAAAGGCCACGTTCCTACGGGACTTTCTGATCGCCCCAAGATAATTTGCGGCAAGGTAGCCATCACTGGTATGAAGGACACGGATACGTCTCTGAAAGCCATCGCCCGAGCTAAGGTATTGCTATTAGGACAAGTGAAGAACTGGATACGACGATGGGATGGAGAAGGAACCCTTGCTAATCGGCCTAGAAGTGGTCGTCCATGGATTTTAACTTCAGAAGACGATCGGAGACTAACAGAAGCTGCGAGGGGGTCAACGCACACTTCAGCTGTCGACCATACGCAAGAACTTCAGTTATCGTGTCTCCCCTAAGACAACAAAGCGTCACATAAATGAGGTAAGATTGAAGTGTTCCATCCCCGCTGGAAAAGAACAATAAAGTTCTGCAAATAGGGAGACGAGACTTGTCCTTGCAAGGCGATACATCCAGAATTTCAATGATGACTGTACATTTGGACAGATGAGGGGAGTTTCTCGACATTTGCTACCCTGCATCGTGCATGTTGGGGGCCCCGAAACGTAAGGTATGAGAAGGGAAACATTAAGAAGTGTGCAAGAGTGGAGGATGCAACTTGTCATTTTATGGCTGGATGTGGACTGGGGGTCTTGGGGATTTGACAAGGATAGACGGTAACCTCACCTTTGTAAAACACGTAGCCATCTATTCTCGATAATGCAATTCCAACCCCTGACCCTGTTAACATGTGATGGAGTGATCCACCAATAGTAGCTGAGAGAAGTGCCATAAGTTTGAGAACGATATTGGGCAAAGTTCCACGACTTGCAATATGCGCCTCCTGAGCTACGTGTCAAGTTAAGAGACATTTCTCCTTAAATTCTTTCTTTACTAATCTCTCTGTATCTGATCGTTTACATAAACAGTAGTAGCCTTGAGACAGCCTAGTGAGACGTCTGTTCTCGATTCCATCCTTGCGTATATCCTTCATCCAGCCCTCGAAAACTGGAAGTAATAACAGATGGGCTTAAAGTCCCGAACTGAATGTGCTTACTCAAGATCGTACATACAGCAGCGTTCTCAGTGTCATTCAAGATGGCATAATGGACTAAAACAACATTTAGACTACGACGCTAACAAGTTGACGTTAGTGTTGCACACATTATCTTTCTGCTATTTCGCTCCAAGTCTGGATTGTTACGAGTCGATTGTCTAGGGGTACAATTAGATTGATCAAAAACATGAATAAGCGGAATCACGAACGAGTCACGAAAAGAGCATCGTTAGGGAACTCATTCGTTTTCACCAGTGTTATGGTCAGACCTGAACCTTACGTCTGTGTGATCTGTGTCACTCTATCATTTCAGAATCATCATATATAACAGACGCTTTACTATAACAGAGTAACAATAATACTTACCTAGCGAATGCAGATCACCGTATGAACCACAAGGCCTCTACACTAACTCTGATAATGATATTGACAGCAGATACACAGCCTATGCCAGGCCGGGAGTGAGAAGGTGAGGCCAGGCAAGCTTGAGGTTAGCAGCCACCAGACACTCACTGAAACATACACCCTTGTATACCAGGGTCCTAGGAATGCTATCTATAACTTCTTACTTCAGTCACCTCTGTGTAGTGTACAAAATTAGTCACAGAAACACAAAGAAACATGAGCATTTAACATGGCGAAATATCAAATCAGTCTCGGAGAGCAAACGTGTAATCGAGCGTCTTTAACGACCAACAAGGTAGATCAGATTGCCAAGTACCTTCACTAATTTTAATGTTTTCATTTGTACTTATCGAAAAAATTTTCATTTAGTTCATCTCATCGCTCGTGTTTGGAAGAGGCCGTCATTATAATCAATGTATATAGAAAGGGAGGTAATAATCTGGCCTGTTATCTCTGAGGATTTGTGAAATGCAAAGAAAAAACATATCCAAGTACACATTGTGGTAAAGTGCCTCCTCCAAAAGCCGATTTGTTGTTGCGCATTTGTCAATTTTCTTTCCAATATCTCCACAGGTTCTAGTGATGGTTTTTGATTTATAATGATACTCGGCCAGTAGCAATCTGGTCTTTTAAGTATTTTCTTTCTTTTGGGTGTGAGTATAGAATAGGTGCAAAAGCATGTTATGTTTCAGTAGAATGTGCCACAAGGAATGGTTTGTTGACGAGTTTGGTCACATTATGATCAACTTTGCGTGTAAGGTGTAAAAATCAGAGGCACTTTTATAAGTGCAATAGACATCAGAATGTATGTGAAGAATATCAGAAGCTGTACTAACCTGGGTTAATGGTGTTGGTTAGACAGATATAGACAGAAATATGCAATCTCCTTTGCGAGTCTCGACTTCATCGTCACATATACTGGCCACAGCAACTAACTCTGGAGCCTTGCTTCGATTCGCCATGTACCTCACAAAGAAAACGACCCGTTCAGAGGAAGCAAGAGGACTCGGGGTCCTTCTTGTTCATCGAAGTAGCTGAGAACAGTGTCTTCAGCACCACTGACATCAAAAGGTCTCTCCAGTGACTTTGAGAGATTTCGAAACTCATGAAACCCACCGAAACTAAAGCAGTGGTCTTTGATTTGAGTGAGAATTCAAAACTACTCGAAACTCACCAAGATTGAAGGACCGGGTCACTTAATTACCTTGGCCGTCTTTCAAACAACAAATTTCTTTTTTTGCTGCATTATCCTTACTAGATATAATGACCATTTATTTTCTCTTGATGTAAAGCTTACATAATACTCTGGGTGGAGCATAACACAGGGGACACTTAAATATTAGTGTAGTGATGCTGGAAGCAAATAGCAGTTGCTGTTTGCTGTTCACAGTAGAGGCGCCTTTATGTTATGGAAATGAATCCGGTCCGTACTGGAATGAGATGGTCCTGAATCCCAGCACTATAATGATATTATCTTCAGGCACTATTTTATCACTCTAGGATATTAACAGCATTTCTTGGAAGATGTTAAAGAGCGACTTATAAGAATATCATGAGTAATATTACGATAAGATGACCTTACTGCTAGGTTTCATTTGGGCAGTCGACGTCAAATATACTCACACCTTCAGGAGTCAAAAAATAATTCTAAGACCACATACTCTCTTGCACTGCAATTGGCCCATGACGCGTGTACTTAGCGTTAATGATATGGCCTTGAAAAGGGTGTTCGCTTACCAACTCCGTCTCAACATAAAGATAACTCTTACCACTCGCCCATACTCAGGAAATTGTATTTCAGTGACGATAGTGACACTATTTGGCTTAACATTACCGAATAATAAGTGTAATTAGATCCTTTGAGTCCGAGTACTTTGACCAGTTAGCCTTAATTGTTCGTATGTGGGGGGAAACATTTTTATGAGGAGAGGTCAATCATTAATTTGGTTCTGTAGTTGAGGTGTAGCGAGAATTGTTTAATTAGAATTGGTAGAACGTTTCAAAATCTACCTGAAAATATTCTTAATAGAAAGAGAAACTCCTTTCAGATTTATACTACTTTTTCATCATATAAACATTTTGCTCAACTTAAAGAGATCTCAGTGTGAAATGCTATAAAAAATATCCCATGCATTTTGGTGGATATAAAACGAAAGGATAGGAATGAAAAATACGTTATGATTTGATTTTTTATTATTACAACAACATGTAAAAAATATAAGTCTGACATTTGGTATATGTACATCAAGAAACATTATAACATCTACTGGATCATCAGATTGCCTTTATATTGAGCTTCTAAACCCAAAATGCGATGACATTTCGGTAATCCCATAGAGGAGTTACTTTTTCTTTTTGTTTTGATCCCGAGTGGTTGGCTTCGGCCAATATTTCAGGGGCAGTAGATTTTCAAAGACCGATATTTCCGATAACTGAGATATTCGGATAACTAAGTCATTTGTATAATTCAAAGTTCCGGATAACAGTCTTTCGGGGTAAGTATGAGTGTTCCGGATAACAGA
Source organism: Panulirus laevicauda (assembly GCA_032273605.1). Taxonomy (NCBI): domain Eukaryota; kingdom Metazoa; phylum Arthropoda; class Malacostraca; order Decapoda; family Palinuridae; genus Panulirus; species Panulirus laevicauda. The sequence continues at coordinate 6,638 of JAUTXX010311238.1, read as the reverse complement.
GTCTCCCGGATTACTGAAGTTCTGGATTACCTAGAGTTCCGGATAACAGATACAACATAGCTCAAAGCTGTATATATCTAGTAGGCCGAATTTACAAATAGAAAATGGGATTAGCGAGATAGTACAGAGAAGGTTATCATTATGATGAGAATTGCTGTCTTGATTTTGATGATGATAACTAATTATTCTACTAGTGATGGCGACAATAGAAATAATTTCACTAATAATTATAGTCATTATCATTATCAGAGCCATCAATATCATAATTATCATTATCGGGATTATTGTAACAATAATGTTAGTCATCACAATCAACTGCCATAATCATCACCATAATGATCATTAACCATAATTATTATCACCATCAAGTTTTATGTACACCAACCAATCCTACCATCCTCTGTTGCCAACCCCACGTCGCCTTCCAACCCTAGGATGACATAGAGAGAATTATGTACATGAATTTCTGACGCAGCGTCAAGCGAGCTGGTAACACTGCACTTGAGAAATGTTCGCGTATGTACACACACACTCACAGCGCCACGCACAATTGTTCACAAATGTACTCACTCTAACGACGCCTCTGGCGTCTTGAAGTACATTTGTACTCATATGAAACCACGCATCTTCGCCCAGTAACGCACCCGAACCAGCTTACGAAACGTACTCTGCGGCATTGAAAACAGACTCTAAGGCCTAACTAAGAGGCTAAGAGCAGATAGCAACTCACTCTGTCGCCCCTCGCGATGCCGCAGTGCTGTGTCAATGTACTCTTCGTTTCCGTCACTAAGCCATGATACGAAACTTACTGCACTCACTATTCACTTTTATCAAGACACAATAACGTCACAACGCACTCAGTCTTAATCTATGGCATACATAGTGATGTCTACCTCACAGCGCATTCAGTGTTCATAATCAACAGTGACAGGTCCCTTGTAACGCACTCATTTCACTGATAATATCATTGCAAAGCACTTGTTACCTTGGTAACAATGTACTGTCGCAACGCACTTGATATCACCAAATATTCAAAATATCATTGACACGGACTCATACAGTCTCAATCGTAACACACCTGTTGTCAGCCTCACCAACAGACGCAACCAGTGCAACGCACTCTCAACCACTCTCACAAAGAGACGCAACCTTTACAACGACTTAAAAGATACAGCCGCTATAACGCATCATCACTCACAAACACAGTCGCGGCAACGCACTCAAAACCAATCAGTGACAGACAACAATCTGGTAACATCACACACTTATCTTTATACTGTTATTTGTTAATTTGATAACTTTTAAGAATACCAATAAATATCAAAAACTTAACAGATCCATATATCACATATTACTCTCCGACAGCAAGGATTCGAACCCCATACTAATGCGTGGCAGCTGAGTACGCTGACCACAAATGGTACGTGGTTCGTATCCTTGCCGTTGGAGGGCATTATGTGTTCCTTGAAAGTGTGCGTTGATACGCAGTATCTGTATGTATATATATACACACAGTTACGTGGCCGTGTAATAGAGATGGTTAGAGATAGAAATATCCACAGGGGCAGCAATATTTCTAAATTTCTCTTACAAGTAGGTGAATTCTCTCTCTCTCTCTGTCTCTCTCTCTCTCTCTCTCTCTCTCTCTCTCTCTGTCTCTCTCTCTCTCTCTCTCTCTCTCTCTCTCTCTCTCTCCCATATGCCACACTGCTCATCCTACCTCATCTCCCCAGCCGTCCCCTCCTCAGTATCCTACTCCCCACTTACCCTTCCCAAGCTTCACTAGCCCCATGCGTCATCCCCACAACCTTTTCCCTATCCTCCCTAGCCTCCAGAAGCCCTCCCCGTGGCTTCCCTCATCTCTCCAACATCCTTCCCAGCCTAACGTATCCTCCCCCAGCAACATACAGCCTCCCAGCTCCCCTTTCCTCCCTCCCCTTTTAAATAAATGGCCCCAGAATAATAGAATTCAATGAGTCCCCCTCTACCCCAGCATCAAGGCTTATGATAGACAATAGAAGTGAGAGGAAGAGAACGACGCGTAGTGAAAGACAGAGAGGAAAAGATAATGGAAATAGAAATGCCAGAGGGGCGACGATGAGCAACAAATAAAGAAAATGTGACGTGATGAGATAATAACCCAGATTGGAAAACATATAAAAAGATGTTAAATACGTCATAATCTTCCCTCTATATTGTAAATAATTAAGATATCAATGAATGGCAATATGTTCAAGGTTAACACATCGTCATATTAAATGCAAATTTCCCTAATTACCTAAAGATAAAGCAGACACTCATTGCGCATTACTGAGCTCCCTCTGAGGTTTACAGTTGTTAGTGTTATTCAACATTTCTGGACAAAAAAAAAACTGAAGGAGAAAAAAAATCAGGGTGAAGAGGATGTTACAGTTTTTAAGATGTCTTAAGAAGGAAGTCACTGTACTCGAACGAGTCCTGAAGAACACTGGAGTGTTGCTAATTACCACAGGGTCTAGGATTATGCCTCTCCTTTCCATTTCTCTCTTTTTCTCTGCCTTTCCTTCTCTTCCTTTTCCTTTCTTTATGTCCTTCACTTTTCTCCCTTTAAGCTTTCATACTTTCCCAAATTCGTTCTTAAGTTACGATAGCATTTTTGTCTATTGATCATATGTTTCATTTTCATCTAAGTCACACACACACACACACACACACACACACACACACACACACACACACACACACACACACACACAAAGAACTTCTCAATCTCCAAATGAAATATTTAATCCCACGTTATTCACATGAGTAACGTAGAGATCAGTCTGTATAAAGGGAATCAGATCTGATCCTTAGGTTTCTATATCTTATATACATCTATAGTTCTTATGTCTCTATCCTCTCCCACTCATACCCCCTCTTCAAAGACCTCTACAAATTTTTCACAGCCATTATCACATCTTAAACCTCTAAGAAGTGGGGAGGGCGAAGTCCTCCTCTCTCAACCATGTCACCTTTAGCCTTTTGGTCGCCGGCTTTCTTTCATCCACCCGTCTCATCCACCGGCCTCTGCTAGTGCCCTTACAACACCCTCCCTCTCCCCAAACCTCAGTCCTCCACAGCATCCACGGCCACACATTAATCATCCACACCGGAATGGCGATCAGAACGCGCGTACCCGGGACCCAACCTTCATAATTTCGCTCGACTCTGCTCATCCAGGAATGTCCTACGAGTCTGAACACTGTTGTGCCTCAATAGATCGACTTTCCTTTTAGATTTTTCGAGACTTCCATTCTAATGGAAAGATAACTGATATACGTCGTCATTCTATAATAAAAAAAGAGTTACCATTCTCTCTTTCTCTCTCTCTTTTTCTCCAATTTCCATAATAAAAAGAAAGATCGCCTCGCTCACTAAGTTGTCTGACTGGCCAGAAAATTGGTGTAGTTACGGGATTATTCACACCTCAGCAGGTTCTGTGTCCAACAATAGCCGGCTCTCCATCTGTTTATAACCCTCTTGGCCTCTGTAACCCGCCTCCCCATCCCACCTCAGCATACAGACGGCTTTCGCCAGCGAACCCTACCCACCCGATGTATCGCTCTGCATCTCATCAATCCTCAGTTCCCGTAATGAAATTCAAACACCAAACGCCTCTCGGATCACCTTGCTATGATGTTGACCCGGGACGAAGGCGAAGTATCGAGGGGCCTGACCCCTTGGGGCATCTAAAGACATAATCTTTTGGTTACAACTCCATTGTCGAGTGAGTCATTCTTCCCGCCGCCGCCTTACGTGCCAGTAGCCGACGGTCGCGGGTTTCGGTGCGAAATGTGAAAACAACTGAGGGTCGAGGAGGAGGTGTGTTGTTCCCTCAGCGTTTATACTTTTCCTTCTCCGTCGCTGTCGGAATATATCAAATGCAATGATCCCTCTGGTGGAGGAGAACGTTAAATAAATCCTTCCCTGAACATCCTACCTGAATATTTAATTCAGTACCACACGTTATGTAAGTCAAAGAAAGAAGAAGAAAAAAAACCCTACTTGTAAACTCCATCGGCCGTGGTAGGGAAGACGTGAGGTTCCAATGCGGTGTAAGGCTTAGCGTGCGGTCATTTGCGGTGTTTGTGTTGCCTCGCCGCTCACCGCACGCTGCTCAGGCGTGACACCTTCATTTAGTCGAGATTGTTGACTCCTACGGCGACAGGATCACGGAGGAATCAGCTTAGCTCAAAGCCTCGCCTGTATCTTGAGGATAACACTTATATATCAATGTGGCGTGTCATTTTCCCACAAGGTATGGCAAAGATGACCATAGAGATGCTATTGGTAGTGGTAGTAGCAGTAGTAGTCGTAGTAGAAGTGGTGGTGGTGGTAGTAATGGCTTCTTGAGAGTAAAACTGATCATATTGATAAAATTGCAAGTATTTTCTTCGAAAACAAAAGAAATCTGGTGTGAGCTATATTTTCATCAGGGTAAATGGATGTTCATCTTCACTCTAGTAACATATAGATGTGAAGGAGGAAAGACATGATAAAGGAGGTGATACGAAAGAATGATGAGAATTACGTATTAACAGATTAAAGATGGGAAAATGATAGTGGAATGACTGAGGGAGAATATGTAACAAATATCTAGAAAATGCAAGAAAGACGTGGACGAGATGAGAGAAGATAAGTCAACACAGATTTAGATAACAATGTACAGAACGGAGAACAGATAGAGAGATTGAGAGGAAAGAGAGCGCAACGAGATAACATGGGAGCGTAGTGGGGTTGGGAGGGAGTGGAGTGAGAGTGACAGAGAAGGAGAGAGGAAGAGAGCAAGGGTGACGGAG
>JAUTXX010311128.1:249-13785 GCA_032273605.1 Panulirus laevicauda | reverse complement strand
AAAAAAGACTATAAATTCAAGAACCGAAATATCATTTCTTCAGCCTTCCAAATTTAGTCCCGTGGAAAAAAAAAGGTGAAACACAATGACTTTGGGAGAAACAGAAATCTAAAAAATCGTCGACGTATCTCCGATCTTAGAGGCGTGGGGGGGACATCACGACGGCATCTACGAGGGACACTTGGAAAAATCTGGAGGAAGAGAGTCTGGAGGCGGTGGCGGCGAGAGTGATGAGGGTGGGATGGGGGGTGGAATGGAAATGATGGGGGCGTTTGAACGCTTCGGTGCGTACGAATCTTGGATGCGTCTGGACCTTGGAGGTATACGAACCTGGGATATGTCTGGACCTTGGAGGTACTGAGCCCAGGTGGCCTATGAGCCTTAGAGGTAGCTTGAGCCATGGCGTTGTACGATCCTTGTAGGTAACTGAGCCTTGGAGGTGTCTGAACCTTCCATAGATGTACACGAAGTTTGGAGGTGTCTAACCTTTGAAAGTATCTGAAGTTTTGGTGGTATTTGAGCCTTTGAGATATCTGAATCTTGTAGATATCTGAATCTTGTAGGTATCTGAATCTTGTAGGTATCTGAATCTTGTAGTTTACCGAAATGTGGGGTTTTATCTGTATCTTTCAGGTACTTGAAACCTTGGAGTATTTAGACACTGGAGTAACTCGTATAAGCTCCTAGAGTCACACGAAACATGATGATGCGCGTAAGAGAGTCTTCGATAAGAAGATCTTTCGTTACCTGAACTTCGGTAATGGGTTCTAAAACCTCTATACACCTGCACCCGTATAAGAACCCGGGTGTTAAAACGCATTGTGTTCTCAAACAAATGAGTTCCAATCCTACCGAAAATGGTTTGGAAGGTGAGCTTACGAAGGAATAAAGTAGTCTATATATTATGACGGCGTACACAAAGAGGCCATTGAAATGGGAATGCATGTAAATGGGGAGGGTAGAAAATAAGGTTGGTACCTTTGGGATATGATCTTGAATAAGAAGATATTATCATTGTAAGGGCAGTAACGAGATGATAAAAGATAGATCATTGTTGTAATGAAAAAGTATGTCTTTTTTTTTTTTTTCTTTTTTTTTCCAAAAGAAGGAACAGAGAAGGGGGCCAGGTGAGGATATTCCCTCAGAGGCCCAGTCCTCTGTTCTTAACGCCACCTTGCTAATGCAGGAAATGGCGAATAGTTTGAAAGAATATTATGAGGTATTACGGGACTTTACCTGCATGAGGCTACTCTGCAAATGAAAAGTCACCTCCGATGAGACTGTATCATCTTCACTTTATAATGGAGTACTGTCTTATAATGAACTTCTCACTTGAGAGGGTTCATCTTGTCACTGCTGCTGAGTGTAGTGCAGCCTTGCTTTAGGTGCTCGTGAAAAAGGGGTTCTAGAGGAGAATCAGGCCCCTTTCAGAAAAGGGCCCATGGATTATCATGAATAAATAGATAAGTAAATATTATCATGTAACCCCAAAGACCCCTTCTCCAGGTGCTCTGGCTGCTTCGAAGCTGTCTACAGTTAAGAGCAGTAAAAGGATGGACTTCTTTTTATATCTTTTTTCTCATACTTCTTTGATATTTCCTACATAAGGTAGGTAGTGTGAGGAACAGATGAAAAATGGCCTCATTAGCTTACATCCACTCTCTATCTGTCATGTATAAGGACTAAAACTGGACCTCATATCCAAAACCAGGCCCTACAAACCTTTTCATGGATTTCCTTAGCAGTTTCATATGCCATGGTCCAACTCATTTACAGCATATCATACCTTGTATACCCCAATTCTCCAATTCTCTTTATTCTGCGTATGCATTACACCCTCCTGCATGTTCAGGCTTTGAGCACTTCATCCTACCATCTCTAGTTTGGTAGGAGATTGTAGGATGAACCTCCAATCCAAAGCCAAGACCCACATATCTTTCTGGGGGCGATCCCCTGAGTTCTAGATATTCCATTGTTCAATCCATATATAGCACATTGCCCCCTTTATACTATAACGATTCTCTTTACTTTATCCCCTACTCTGACTCTCCTAGATGTTCAGGCCTTGATAAAGCATCTTTCACTTCACTCCTCCATCTCCCTGGTCTTCCCATTCCCCTTGCACCATGCACCTGTGGCACATATATCTTCTTTATCAGTCTTTTTTCTCTCATCTCCTCTGTATGTTCAAACCATTTTGATACAGCCTGTTCAGCTCTCTCATTCATACTCAGCTTACTACCACCCTTGGTCTTATATTATTATTCCTTAGATTATCATTTCTCCTTACACTACATTTTCCTTAAGCGTTTCATTTCCAATGCATCTCCCCTCTTCCATTCATTTGTAAGGGCCCACAACTCACGCTCATACTGTACTGCTAGGACCACTATAATTTTGGATAAACCTTTCTTTTACTTCTCAGACAGTGACCTATCTTTCCATACATTCCTCAGTACAACCTGGACTTTTTGTTCCCTCTCTCATCTTGTGATTCACTACAGCTCCCATAGTTCAATCTGCTGCCATATCCCCTACCAAGTGTCAAAAACACTTCTCTTTCTCCAGCTTCTTTCCATTCAAAGTAATATTCAGACGAGCTTGTCTTTCTTTCCAGCTAAACCTCAAAACTTTTATTTTATTTACACCAACTTTTAACTCCTCTCATATACTCCTCAAAACTTAGATACCAACCTTTGCAGTTTACCACCAGAGCCATGCCAGACACCAATTTCTGCAGTCTTACTCGAGTCTACCACCAAAGCCATGCCATCTTCAACACATGACTCACCTTCAAGGCACTCCTTCATCAAACATACTGTAGACTTGCTCTTTTATCTAAGACCCTCCATGTTTATAAATACCATGTTAAAGCGGATACAACTGTTTCTTTCATATTTAGCAAAATTATAAGTACCAAAGGTCCATAATGCATATCATCCTACTTATTGTACTTTTGATGAGCAGCTGACAATTTGTGCACTAGTAGGGCACATGTTAAAGCAATGTATTGTTTTGTTGATAATTTATGTAGAAGATACCCCATGTAAAGTATGAAAACTAATTGTACTCTGCATTTTTCTTCTCAGGAGAGACTACAGAGATCGGAAGAATCACTCTCTAATGAACAAGAAAGTAGATTAGCTGAAAAGCAGGCAACAGAAAAGCAGAATTTAGCACAGGAAGAAGAATACAAGGAAAAAATACAGAAGTTTGAAGAACAGATAAAATCTTTGGTAAATTTATAGGTGTTTTGGACTCTGTTGTAGTGTTTTATAATGAAATATAGAGGACTGTACAGAGAGACTTGTCATTTGAAAGGCAGTATAGGCCCTGTGAAAAAGGAAGGTAGAATTAACCAGCTCAAGTGGTCACCTCTTTTGAACCTATGGTTCAGCTGAACCTTCCACTGCAAGTCTAAGTTGCCTATAATGCATAATTCACATTATATACACTAAAAGAGGAAGTAGCTTACTTTCTTGAAGACAAGAAATAAGCCAGCTTCCCAACATAATTTGCCTGTTTTAGTTGCCTTTAAATTTGATATCTTGAGATTCAGCACTAAATGTCTCAAGTTTCTTAAAGAGTTATAAGTTTCTCAATTTACAAGTTTCTCATGCCTTTCAAGTCCCATCATTTTGTATGGATGCGAGTCTTGGGCCTTGAGTGTAAAAGAAAGGAAGTGGTAAGACTTGTTGGAAATGCCTGAGGACAATATGTAGTGTGAGGTGGATTGATAGTGAAAGACAGGTGTGTGATAATAGGTGCAGATGAATTGAGAGAAAGGATGAATGAAGAATGACGGGCTAAGAGGATCTGTGTGTCAAGAGGTGTAGGGAAGAATGGGGAGGGAAGAATAAGAAGATCAAAAGATGAAGAAGAGGCTTTGGTGTATTAGGGCTTGAACATTCAGGGGGTGAGAGGCATGCATAAGATGAAATGACCTGGATTATATATTCATATATTTTAGTAATTTTTTGCTAATGGTGATTTCGATTAATGCAGTATCCTGTTTTCTAATTATGTTATTCTTGTGTTGTGGTTAGCATTCTTAATTACTGATATAGTTGAAAGAGCTAAAAGGTGTACTGAAATGGTTCGGACATATGGAGAGAATGAATGAGGAGAGGTTGACAAAGGGGATATATTTGTCAGAAATGGATGGAAGAAGAGGGAACCAAATTGGAGATTGAAGAATGGAGTGAAAAAGATTTTGAGCGATTAGGGCCTGAACATGCTGTGGGTGAAAAGTGTGCACAGGATAGAGTGAATTACGATGTGGTATACAGGAGTCGATGTGCTGTTAATGGACTGAACCAGGGCATTTGAAGTGTTAGGGGTAAACCATGGAAAGGTCCGTGGGATTTGGTTGTGGGTAGGAAGCTGTGGTATTGGTGCATTTGATATGAGCAAATGTGGACTTTCTTCATTTGTTCCTGTTGCAACCTTGCAAATGCAGGAAACGGCGAGCATGAAAAAAATACTTCCAAGAGTGCTTAGTTTCTGCACACGGGAAAGAAAAGAAGAACCACATAAAGGAAGTTTAGAAAGCAGAGAGTATTGCCATGCCTAGTCAACTGTTTTGATGTCGAGGGCTGTGATAAAAGTTTCATTAAGACCCCTAAGGGATGAGTATAGGTGTTGATATGCTGTTAGGGGGCTGAACTAGGGTATATCATGCTTTTGTGGAACTTGTTTTCACTCCATTGTATGTGATAGCTAGAGAGTGGATGTATGCTAGTGACTATTATTTGTTGTTCTTGTTTCTACCTTGCTGAGGCAGGAGAAGCAATTGGGTATAAAAAAGATTTTGCAAATTCAGGAAAACTTGTTTCATGTGTGGTTTAACATATAGACAACTACCCAGAAATGTCTTGGCAACCACATTGTTTCCTGCCTGTTTCCACCTCAGTTGTCATTCAGTAAAGTCTCTTAGAAGAGCTTTAAGTCTCCTAGAAAAGTTTTATGTAGGATGAAAGGAAATAAAAAGAACAATAAAGATCTTAAGGATTGGAAAAGCTTGGGGTGTAGATAGGCGTCTCCTGTGGTCTTCCTCCTCTTTATCAAGTACTTTCTTTCTTGAGTGCCTAATTGAACTTAAATGCTAATGACTCAACATTGCATTCCTCCACTTTCAGTCTACTTTATCTTCTCTTGCTTGATCTAAATCTTGTTTTGTCACAGGTTCCTCTTTCAACTCATATTTGGACAGGATTTGTAGTAAGGCTGTCTGAAAGTAGTTAAGTTTAATGCCTTTAAAATCCTATTTCCCCATATTATTGTTTTTAAAACCCTTTAGAATCGTCCTCTGATGGATCTGTAATTCCACCATTCAGAACAGTAAACATAGTACCACTGTAACAATTAGTATATGTTGGGAATCTCTTATTTTTGCAGAAATAGCTAAATCTGCTTCCAAGAAAGTGGGTGTTCTCTTCAGATGTGGGAAAAAGTTTAAAAGAAAAAATGTAAGTACAGTGCAGTACTTATACTTTTTTCTTTTTTTCTTCAAGCTTGTTCTCCATTTCTCATGTTAGTGAGGTATCACCAGGAACAGACAAAGAAAAGGCTTCATTTACTGATATTCTTTCTTAAGCTTCCATGGGTAATGCACCAAAACCTCAGTCCCTTAACCACAACCAGGTCTTCACAGACCTTTCTGTAGTTTCCTTCAGCTAATTCATATGCCTGGTTCAGTCTAGTGACAGTGTATCACTCTCCTCTATCTACACATTGCTCCAATTCACTTCAAGCCATACATGCCTTTCACCCTCCCACATATTTATGCCCTAAACTCTCAAAATTTTTCCATTCCATCCTTCCATCTTTGGTATAGATACAGTCAGAAATGTGGCAGGGCTCAAGCAAAACTGTGCATTTTTTGAATGAATGGAGGAAGTCAAACCTCTCATTTAATGGGAAAACCATTGAATCGACTAAAGTCAATCCACACAGCTAAAGGGTTGAATTAGTAGCATGAAATTTTTTTTTCTTTTACTTTATGATACTAATGATGCATTTTATGATAACAGGAAAGTGATATCACAGAAAAAACAGCAGTGATCAGTGAATCCGACCGGCAGATGACATCTGCAGAGTCACGAATTAATGCACTAGAAAAGCAGAGAGATGAGTTAAAAGAACAGATGGCTGTTTGCCTTTCCTCATCTTCAGACTCATCTCAGCAGCTTACAGCCCTAAATAACCAGTTACAAGAAAAGGAAAAGCAGTTAGAAAATTTCCAAGAATTACTGAGAGAAAAGGAAACTGCACTATCCCGAGAGCAGGCATCGAGAGCAGATGATAATAATGCTGCTAGTAAACAGCAGCAGAGAGAAAAAGAAAAATATGAAGAGGAATTGCAGTGGATGAAGAAGAGGATCCAGGAGCTGGAAGAGGATGTTAAAACAAATGTGGAAAAAACTGAGCAGCTAAAGAAACAGCATAGTTCCTATCTAGAGGAAATGACCAAGAAAAAGGACCTGGAGCTTTATGAGCTGCAGGAACAAGTGATGCTTAAGGAGGGGGAAGTCTCTGATTTAGAGGTAAGATCTGTTTTTTTATGTATATAAATGATTCAGTTCTGTTTATGTACACAACTGATTACATTCTATTTGGAAAAATCTGCAGTTTCCTTACAGTTTGCAGTTTTCTCCTTTCACCTTGTAGTTGAAAGGAGGAAGAAACTGCTTTTATTGCTTGGAAGCTGATCTAGTACAGAGTACTAATATTTGAAGTGTTTGTATTGAAACTTCTTTGTAAAGATAAGTTTATGATGCACAGATCTGAAAATCTGTTTGGAACATCATGTAAACTTAGACAAGATTTCATTGCTCTCATAGGAGACTAAGTAAATTATTCTGCTTGTGTTTGTAAGGTATCAGTTGGCACTATAAGATTTTTTGGATTTGATCAGTGCTGATTTAAGCTTTAGAATTAGATGTTAGTCCTTAAAGGTAGATCTGTACAAAGTTTAGCCATTAACAAGATATCAATTGATGACATTCAAAAATGGTTTTTCAATAGCCATGATATGGTGAAAATTGATACAGGAGGATACCCCATACTGCCATCAGTTTTGTTAAAAGTTATGGATTTCCTCACAGGATGAGCCATGAAAGCAAATTGGTTATGTATGTAAGCTTAAGCTTATTGAAAACCAAGGGCTCTCCTTTTAATGAAATTTGGGGAATTTAGGAAAAATTTGACTAGATAGTAGATACTTAAAATGAAGCCTGTTTGTACAGTTAAAAGCATAACTAAATGCCAGAGATTCATTAGAATTGGTAAAGAATCCAAGTAAGATGACATATGCTTAACACTGAAGAAAAAAAATAGGTACATTGATGGTGATGATGGTTAGACCTTATCTTTTTCTGACAGTTGTGACTTACCTTAATTAAAGATTCATTTATGTGTATTGGGTGGGTATAACCGGCTGAAGTTGATGCTTTTTTCTATTTATTTACTACTTTTGCCTGTTAGGCTGCTTTACATTTGTTATAGCTTTTTATTTTTGCTGCAAGTGATAAACAGTATAATCAGGTGTTGATGGGCCACATGCATTGTGAGAGTGTATGTGTAGTCTTAATGGTATCTTTAACACCCGATGAAGGTGTTGATTTTTCTGTTGGTGGATGAAACTTACATTGACAGTCTTAATGACCCTGGCAGTTGATAGGCCTAAAGTACAAACAACCAGCCATCAGATGTTGGCTTTGTCTTTAATGATAATGATTTTCTCAAAGTTTCCCTCAATAAAATTGACTTATTCTTACTAGGTACCATCTGTATTAATGGTTTATCTGTTATCTATTCCTGTTGAGCTCAGGTCATTTATCTTTGTAGGAAAGAGTAAAGTGCTTGGAAAGCCAAGTGAATGCTATGTCCAGTGCATCAGCTGATCGAGAAGGAAGCATGGAGAAAGCTCTTTCTGATCTTCGGATAGAGAAGGACCGCCTACTCAAGGAGAAAGAGGAGGTGTGTATGCTGCTGTTTAAGTTGGTTTGAGCATGTGGAAAGATTGCAAAACAGGGATTTTACAAGGAGAGCATATGATAGTATGATTAAAGGGGTTGATGTTAGAGGAAGACCACCTGTGACATGGGGAAATTAAGTGGAAGAGTACTGGAGAGAGAGAAGTGGGAGAAGAATTTGTGGAATGAATAGATACTGTAATGATATGCCTGGGAATATTCTTGGTTTTTATTATCATGTGTATCACCCTAAGATTACATGTATTACAATTAGGCTCAGTTTTTACATATTTTGTTCTATGTAACCCACACATAGACCGAGTGTGATGGTGGTGGAAATGCAAGTGATGGGATCCTGTGGTTGCCACCCTTCTCTGTATTTTCACAGAAATCATTGAGTCACTTGTTTTGTCACGTTTTACCAGTTATTCTTATTCACTTTCCTCACTAACCAGTACATCTGATGATAAGTGGTACTCCTCACTTAGTTCATCCTAGAACAGATGCTTGCATGTTGGGGTCACCATATGCATGACCTGAGAGGTTGAAGAATATGCATCTATAATGGTGATTGAAGGGGTACTGAGATGACAGAAGAAAGTTCTGTTAACTTCTGATGTTACCATAAATCAAATGATATTTAATGCAGTAGGTTGGGCAAAATGCAAGGTTTTCAGATTTTCTATTTCCACTAATAAAAGTAAAGAAATCCATGGAAAAATAAAAACAGTGATCAAACAAGCTGTATATGGTCATGGTATGATGCTAAGATTACATTATACATTCCCTGTTGTAGAAGTTGTTGAGCACCGCCAGGCAGCGTTCGTTGTTATTCTCACGGTTGTCCGGCTGGGGATAACCGTTACTGAGGAAGAAGAAAAGATTTAAGTATGGACGTTGGTGTAGAGAGGAGTTGAAGCTCGCATACTTGAGAGTAATACGAGTGTTTGAGACTCTGGTTACTTTGCTTCCCTATGCTGACTGTGAATGTTTTGGGTTTTTTTTCTTTTGAATGTTGCTCTTGCGGCTGCTGTTTAAGGCAACCTGTTCAAGAGTTCCACAAAGAGAAAGTCGCAGCGCGAGTTTTCGAGTCGGTTATCTTTTTTTTCTTTAATTGCATTGAGGAAGTAATGCATTCACCTTATTTTTCAAAGGTTATTCGTTACTTAAAGTATATTTCTTCGAGCAATGTGTATACCGCTTGGAAACTATTATAACGTTAATCAACATTGTAGAAAATAGTGCCACGCACTTTCGGCAAACTGCTTTCGCAAGGGTCTTCGTTCATCAAAGGGTCACACGCATAAGTAAGAGTGTGAGACGGTCTTATAATTAGCCTTAGTGCCTGAAGAAGGCTACCAACTACCAACCAGCCAACTGAAATTCAACATTATAACACTGAAGACCTATCTTGACATAGAAACGTAAGTGTATTCTTTCTCTCTTCTTATTCGCATTTACGTCTGCGTCAAGAGCTTGTAAATTAGAAATAAGTATCGCGTCAAGATTTTGAAAATGAGAAATACTTATCAAGATTTTGGAAATTAGAAGTACTTTCACATCAAGATCTTGGAAATTGAAAATCCTTATCACGACAAGAGCTTAGAAATTAACCTACACCATGAATTGTTTCTGTGTATCATTTCCTTATCAGTTCTAAGATTATTACTTACAATAAGTATCGAGCGTCAATAGAAACTTTGATGAACTGTGCTAGTGATTAAGAATCGGAGACTTACCCGCCGGTGGGAGACCAGTTGAGACCTTTGAACTTGCGGCCAGAAGGCCACTCGAAGTCATAGTTTTGGCGATATCCGCCCGTCCAGATGTACTTCACCCTAGCTGTGGGAGGAGAAAAAAGAGAGAAAGTTATTCATTCACACTGGCGTAATTCATCCCCAGAATTAAAGACGAGAAATACCCTTAATATAAACATCATTAAGCATCTTGTGTTTTCCTTTGCGATGTTGTTGAAGAGAAAATTAAGCAAAGAAGAAGGTTCTGCATACACGCGATATGGAGTTTTGTCCATCGCAGTCTGCACAATGCGTAGCAAAGATTATGTTAAGATTGGGAAAGGAGGTCGCGAATGTTGTGCTAACCGTGTCCAACGATGCTGGAGATGAGGGAATCCTCTTGATAAGTCTCGATACTGACTCCGGTCCAACCAGGACCCAGCCTGCTGCAGTAGTACATAGCGCCTTCCCAGTCATACTTCTGACCTCCGTCGTGATTCCATGAGAAGTGGTATTCGCTTTCTCTCGTTCTGTAGTCCACCTGAGTCAGGAATAAGAGTTCAGAGTTAGTTTAACAAGAGGAACAAGTTCTCTGCTTCGAATGAACTGTTTCGCTTTATGCAATATTCTCGTCTGTTATGTAAGAACTCTACCATGAAAACGATAAAGCATCTTACGAGTTTCTTCTTCTTCTTCTTCTTCTTCTTCTTCTTCTTCTTCTTCTTCTTCTTCTTCTTCTTCTGGCTTACCTCAGAGTATCTTTCAAACTACACTGTTCGTTTTGTAGTTCAACAGACTAAAGGTTCTCACACTGAGATAGTACTCACCACACCGTAGAGGCCTCTACCACCAAGACTAGCGCCACCGCTGCTGCCACCACCGTGAACGATTCCGGCAATGCTGCCACCACCGTGAACGATGACTGCGCCGCGGCCACTGCCACCACCGTAGCGGCTGCCACCACCACCGCCACCACCACCGCCTCCGAGGATGACACCCCCGCCTAACCCTCGACCTCCACCGTGGACAGTGCTTACAACACTGCTGGCGCCACCAAAGTTGCCGCCGACGACGCGTCCACCACCGTAACTACCACCGTAGTTGTGCTGGGCCGTTGCCACAGCTACTAAGGCTGCCAAAACTGACACAGCCTTCATCTGCAATACCATGAACTCGCTTTAGAGGATGAAATTTCGTATGCACTTACAAAATCAAGGCTCCCAATTGCCTCGTTCTCTCCATGTAACATGTGACAAGTAAAACTTCCTCTCTTGTAAATAACAATTGACACAATACCTAAAGTCAGCCTTACAAGAAATATCTTAAGAATAGTTACCAGTTTATATTCTAATCAGTTTCCCTCGATGGCACTTATATTGCGCTCTTTAATGCATCTGATTCTAAATGACCTTTTCAAGACCTTTTCACTTGCCCATTCAGCTGGGTTTACTTCCACTTTATAATACATGTAAATATGATAGATCTCTCAGGATCGTATAACTGGTTTCGCTTCTTAGTATAATGACATTGGAAAATAATAGGCAAAAAGATTGTTTCAGAAACTCTAACGTATTGTCACTTTGCAGGGCAAGAATACCTTACCTTAAACCATATTAACAATTCATATCATAAAGCGTTATAGATTTTCAGCTATTCACCATAGACACTGAGCAGGTGTTTCTCTCACTGTACATTAGTTTAAGATTTTTGTAGAATTTCCAACATTGTGACTTCAGTATTTCTTAAGATAATTTCTACAACATTCGCAATGCACAGACGACAACTTGGTAATCGCGCCAAAAAGAAATTAGTGCACACTTCGTATAGTCTCTGTATCTCACTTACTTTACTAAAAGCAAGGAGGTAACATGTAACCAGTTCCATAAACCTAGGTTGGCAAGGTGTTTGCTTCATCATACACTTCACATCACTCGGGAAAGATACTGGAATGTCAAGAGACCTGTTCAACCAGTCAGCATTCTCCTTTCACCGCAGCTGGTCTCCTCCGCCTCATCCCATGCCAGAGGCCAGAGGGGTCCGAGGAGGGGCTGGTTGGTTTTGATGCCACCCAAATCTCATCACCCAATGCAGGATGGCCACCTCAGTACCTTCTCGATCTCAGTCAGTCCTGTCGAAAACACCCGATCGTTATAATCCTCCCACCCACACCCACCCACCCACCCACCCCCACACACACCCACAGACACACACTCACACACACACCCACCCACACACACACATACACATACACCCACCCACCCACACACAACACCCACACACGCACCCACACACACACACACACACACACACACAACACCCACGCACGCACCCACACACACACACACACACAAAACCTCCCTACCACAACTACAACCACCCCCAATGACCAGCCAAGAAGGACGATGTTAAACCCACCGTGTCTGAGAGTGGATTGTGCCCACCAAGCAGACCCCCACCTTTATATACGCTCCGTCGTGGCTTTCATTTCAAGGTCATCACTGATACCCCCGGAAAGTTGAACTCTAATTGGCATTACGAGACAGACAGACTTTTCGGTGAATGCATTAGGGAGCAAGAACATTAGGCCAGGTGGGAGAGAGAGAGAGAGAGAGAGAGAGAGAGAGAGAGAGAGAGAGAGAGAGAGAGAGAGAGAGAGAGAGAGAGAGACTCATGATCGGGGCAAGTTTTTCCCAGCTAGATTTCATCTTCTCTTACTTAAAAAAAAATGTATCAAGTACTTTGCACTAGAAAGGTTTTGTTTAAAAAAACAGAAATAATTTTCTTTTTCTTTCTCCATCCAAACGGAGCATTGACAATCCACTGAAGTACATGAGCAGTGTAGTGAGAAGTGTGCATAACCCACACACTTTTAAATAATGAGTACTTTGCTCTCAGATTTTTGCACCACACTTTTCCATACTACTTAGGATTATAATCTACATATCAATCTTCGTAGCAATTCGAACATTGGCTATGGGAGACAAAGCAGCATGAGATAATAAGGATAAAAGTAATATGATCAGTTGACGAATGAATCGTAATGTTTCAGTGTGCAACTGTAAAGGAAAAAGACCATTGGCAGAAAATTAGAAATTGTACCTGCTTTAGTTATTATACATAGAATGCAGAGTGATCAACTATCAGATAATCTTAAAGAATATATGATTATTGAGGGTTAGTCACTCCATCGCCATTTGCGGTCTAGGCATGAGTTTACATGAGAAAGACAGACAATAGGAGGCCTGATCCACCCACGACTGGGTTGTTTGGTAAAAAAAAAGTAAAGAAAAAGGAGTTTAACTTGACAAGAAAATGTAATTCCGCTCTGCAGTTTTTTAGGCAAACGCCTTGTTCTGTCCCCGTTGGCGCTGTCGTTTATCCGGTTTCTTTCTGGATACTGATTGTACGACGGTAGTTTTCTTTGTGCAGTGTACAAAATGGGAATGTCGTTTCCATGGAATATAAGGTACCTGTAACCTAATGTTGATGAAATTTGTAGAGGATGGAAGATCATATGAATCGAAATATTAGAATTTAACGCTATTAGGCTCGTATGGTCAGTTCTTGTGCCCCGCATATAGTTTTCTATATGTGTCAATATTCCAAATACCGTTTTTTGTACATAGATATTTCTTTTATATCATGAATTCTTTTCAATTATTTTATGCTAATGTTGAATTAAAGGTTCATAATCAACTGTCTTTCGTAAGGCTGAACAAAAAAAAAATATTACTTAACATTTCAGATGCGAAGATTTTATTTCCTTTAAGGCACGATTATGACGTACCATTTTCTTTATGATTTTTGTCAACTTTCTTGTTTCG
>JAUTXX010311017.1:0-13787 GCA_032273605.1 Panulirus laevicauda | reverse complement strand
GAGATAATGTTCTCGACTTCCACACATTCTTCAACGCTCCCAGAATTTTTGCCCCCTCCCCCACCCTATGATTCACTCCTGCTTCACTTCCACACATTCTTCAACGCTCCCAGAATTTTCGCCAAAACAGTTGATAAATTTTTTTTGGGTGGGGTGAATATATTGAAATTTACCACACTGAAGGCACATTAAATATTTAGTAGGCACAATCACTATATCAATAACAATGCAAAATGTAAAAAGAAAAAAAAATGTAATTCACCATACACACACTGACTACATCCTAAACATAGCAGAAAAGGTTAAGCATCTGCAGCATCTAGGAATATTGTCATGAGACGGCCAGTGGGACTGCTTGTGGGATGGAGGTATGTACATGATTGGTAAAAGAACGGACTCAGAGCAAGCAGTAGATTAAAAGTGCTGAACAGGTAGTATGTGAGGTGGGAAGAGGTATTTACCTCACCAAAAGCACCTCAAACCTCTCCGGATCTTGGGTATTCTCCCAAAGTTCGTGGGACAAACCATCTCAAGAGAAAAACGTGGACAATTGAATTTCTTAAACAGTTTTATTGAGCTATTTAAAGCAAACTGGAGGACTTTGAGGGAGCAATTCATGAAACACTAAAGGAAATACATTAAGAGCTGGGTGCCATGGACCCCTGGAGGCAGAAGTGAGTCATAGGGTGGGTGAGGGTGAGATGGTTTTGGGAAGAATGTGTGGAAAGAATGTTATCTGAGAGAGCAAAAATGGTTATGTTTGAAGGTATAGTAGTCCTATCAATATTGTGAGGCATGGGCTAATGATATGGCTGTGCAGAGAAGGGTGGATGTGTTGGACATGAAATGTTTAAGAACAGCATGTCGTGTGACATAGTTTGATTAAGAAATGAAAGGTTAAGAGAGATGAATGGTAATAAGAAGAGCATGGTTCAGAGAGCTGAAAAGGGTGTGCTGAAATGGTTTGAGCATGTGAAGAGAGTGAGTGAGGAAAGATTGACAAAGAGGATATATGTGTGGAGGGAACAAGAACAGGGAGACCAAGTCGAACATCGAGGGAGGGAGTGAAAAAGACTTTTGAGTTATCGGGGGCTGAAAATGCAGGGGGTGGAAAGCTGTGCAGGGGATAGAGTGAACTGGAATGATGTGATATACTTGGATCAATGTTTTATCAATGGACTGAACCAAGGCATGTGAAGCATCTGGGCTAAACCATGGACAGGTCTGTGGGGCCTGGTTGTGGATGTGGAGCTTTTGTTTCAGTGCATTACACATTACAGGTAGAGAATGGATGTGGCCTTTCTTCATCTGTTCCTTGAGCTACCACGCTGATGTGGGAAATGGCAATCAAGTACGAAAAAGTATATAGTAAATATACTGTATCATAAAGTCATTCTTCACTAATCACCTTACAAGCAGACTCATGTGAGTATCTTGACAGGAGTAATCGCAGTGGGCGTGAGTCAAAGCCAAGCTTGGACACACTGCAGAGCTGTATCAAAGGCAGGCCATACTGGCACCGGTGCTTGTGTTCACCAGTTCAGATGCCTTTCGTCACAGAAAGGGAGCTGCTGCCACTGCTTTCACTTACACCTGCCCATCGCTTCATCATTCTTGTTGTCACTAATTCTGCTCAAAGGTTGGGTATGGGCTGCAATTTCTACCTTTAGTTACAAATTTCACAAATGCAATTTGTATTGCTTATAATATTAATAAGATGATACAACACTTACATTTATTAGTTATAAGCAAATAGTAAATAAAATCTTTATTCTTCACTTTATCTGTTAGTGATAAATATGCATAAATGAAATTTGTAGTCTTAACTTCACCAGTCAATAATATATTAGGAGTTACTGAATGCTGAACTATATAATTCATAAAAATTCACCACAAATTCCAATCTTACATGGTCATTAAGTATTAAGACACTAATGACTCTTCAAAATTCACCCTCCTGAATAATTCTCCATAAGTTCCTCTCTTGCTAGCACTAACTGCCCTCATTAATGCAGCTTAGGTTCAGTGGTGGTGGGTGGCGAGTCCCTGATGGAGGCACTGTATATCTCCCAGAACCAACCTGGGCTACGGCCATGCCTGCAGAGCCCTAGTGAACCTTCCTTGGCTTTTATAAAGTATGAGATGGCCAAAGCCAAAGTGAAGCGAAGGGAGCGAAAGGGAACATTACCAACCATCCTCAATGGTGGACGCATCCAAATCGGCATGGTACTGGTCAGTGTGGGAGTTTGTAATATTACCACCACTTTCTGTTTGACATCTTATGTACTGGAATTGACAGTAGACAATAGTAATGTACAAGCATCAGATTTATGTAATCTGATCCTATCAACAGTTAGTGTATTTTGGGGTTTTGGCATTTTATTCTCAAAATGCCTCTGATCTAAAAATTTTCTAAGCATTTATTACTTTTAATAAACGAAGTATATAATGATAAAAGAGGAGAGAGCTTTACTGGAAGTTATGATAATATGAAATACGAGTAATATTTATATCTCTCTATATGTACTGCATATATAAAGAAAATTTATGAATAATCTATAATTTCCTTTCAGATCTACCAAAAGACACAGATGCTCTACTCAGGCTTCCCTCTCACCAGCTATGGTTGTATGAAGCAAGATTTTCTCAAATTCATTTCAAAATACACCAAATATGACTTCCATCATAAAACCCCTGTCCCTCATAAGCCTATGCTGCAGCCTCCAGATCAAGTGGATGTTGATACATAGTACTTTTAGTCCATAAGTTTTATTTACAAATTCCCCAAACTAGATACAAATATTTTATCATTAAGAATTATGGGTGTACTTAGGAGTAACAATACAGATTATATTCAGTTCTGTCAATCTGTACAATGCTACTGGAGTCCACTTACACTAGGTTACAAGGTGACTGAAAAGTCACCTTTGGTGGGGCTATATCATCAGTTGACAAAAAAGAGTAGTCTCATCAAAGAACTTCTTGCTTCAAAGTCCATCCAGACCCTGCTACTAAGGGTAGCATAGCCTTGGAGCTATAAGAGCCCCTGGAAAAAGGGTCATGGGTAATATTAGGACCATTTCAGAAAGGGATCCTTGGGTAATTTATAATAAATAGAAAATCAATAAAATCATGCTACACACTTTGCCTTTTTAGATAGAGAATTTAATGGGCTAATACTATGGACCATCTACAAACTTTCACTTGATAGTCCAAGTCAACCTTTGATACTCAATGGATCCCTCTTCAAACAGATCTTAATCTGTAGAGTTCTTCAAGAGATGTAGGGATGGAACAACCAGAAGACATGAAATTAATTCAGCCAGAAAAAAAAGTGAGGAAGTGCTTCTGTAACTTAAATTTGGTTAAAGAATGGAATGCTCTGACTGAAGACATGGTTATTAATGCAAACACCATACAGAAACTTAGTACTACTTGTTAAGAGAGTATTTGAGAGATGGGGCTCCATGAGTGTAAAACTACCTCTCCATGTAGTTCAACTAGGTAATCAAAACAGGATCTGTGTGGTCCATGTGCCATGTGATTCATTTTATGCTTGGACTTGATGGTGACAAGTGATTGATTCTGTCTGTATCTGGTCCTAACTGTGTCAAATGATCCATTCTGCTTAGTTCTAAGTGCATTATATCTTGACTAATTCCTTCAGCAGTACCTTGTGTAATTACAAAAATATCCTAATCTAATTGTGTTTACAATTTTCCTTAGTCAAGCAGAGTAGCACATCCAATCATCTCCATAACATTAACTATTTCCACAGTATGAACTATCCACAACCAAAGCTCGAAAAATGTGGGGAGTCTTCATGTTTGTTTCAAAGTTAAATAAATATCAATACCAGCCAATGGCTCGACTACATGAAATACACATAAAATGAATGCAGCAAACATACACTATGAGAGAAACAAAAAATCAAGAGGTCAGGAAAATTAAAAAAGGGCGAAATGTCGGTTTTAAAAGTAAAACCTTTTCTCTCCAAGGTTGTGTCCTGCAAGCATGAGAGAGATTCTCAGGAATGTCTCTAAGAAAAATCAGATTAGGACCTTCCAACCCTCAGTATTTCTGGTACCACTCAACCATGGTTTTAGCTTGCTCATTTTGTGTCCACCCTCAGCCAATCAGAGATGGCCACAGAGATGATGTTATAGACCTACTCAAATCCAGCTGCTAACAGGTCAAAATTTACAAATCATGGACCTTTAACCCAAAAGTAATCACAGATGGTAGAGAGAAAGGATAAAAAAAAAGTAACCAGGAAAAAAATACCTGAGATATTGCCTCAAAATTCTTTTTAATTTTCAAAACCTACATTTCTTTCCTCTGGAGTGTGTCCTGTAAGAATGTACCACATTTGAAGAGAACATATGCACATGAAGAGGGAGGGTTCAGAGAAAATTTTTCAGATAAGATGACAAGCAAAGCAAACATAAATACCTTCAAACGTGATTTGGATACAAACTGGAATCTGTCTTTCCTCAAGGAAGAATCCCTATAACCACACTGGGAAGAAACACAATGTCTAAACTCAGGCTCCATCTGATAATGTGGCAGATGAGTCCCAAAGACCCATTTCTTTTTATTTTCTCCACAGAAATATTTCTGGAGAAGGCTACATTAGAGGCATGATACCAGCCAACTTCCTCAATATGTTTCTTAATCCATGTACTGTAGAAATATTCCTCGCTGAAAGGGGTTTCAAAGATCCAGGATGCACAAATAAATGGTTCCATCAGTAAAATTGGATACGGTTTAAAGGTTCTCTTAAGTGATTAACTGGCCATAAGGCACAATGATCTCTTCATGAAGTCCTCTAGCGATGGATGACAATAGAGCTATTACTAGATTTAAGAGTTCCAAAGAGATTGTCATCAAAGAGAAGATCTGTGTCTGGATATAAAGTGTAATTCATTATATCTCCTCACAGAACCCAAGGCTGTAAGTAAAGGAAATTTTATATGAGCCTTTGAGGAGCTAAATTCCAAGGAAACTATTTGTAAAAGGCCTATAATTTTTTGAATCTCCCACTTGGGCTGCAGTGGAAAGGCAACCAGCTTCCTCAGAAAGAAATATTAGATTAGTCTATCCCAAACCAAATGTACTCAAGAAAAATGCTCTTCCCTAACCCACCCAAAAAAATAAAACGCACACACACTCAAATGAATGAACACATGCTTCATGCAGAGAGTATACAAAAATTTAAATTGCTTGATAGTAGAAAATGCTCAAGAGAAAGGGCTCCACGAGTGTAAAACCCTCCCCTTACAGTACAGATAGGCAAGTACACATGCATGGACAGATATACACACACTCACACACACACACACACACCTAGTTTAGGCTGAGGGGTGTGTGTCTCTGCACACATAATTGTAAAAACATTGTACATGGGGCAACGCAAATATAAAATTTCCTCTCGTAACAGAAATAGTAATCACACATACACACATATTCTAAGAAAGATCTTTGGTCTGCAAGGGACTGCTTAAATCATTTTAACCCACTGGGGCAGTCCATGTCCCTAAACATCACACTGCTATACTATTCGAGGTATGGGACTTAACAGTTACCATAAGCCAATGAATTAACCCACCCAATGTGACTTGGGAGTATCTTCTACAAGTCACTCTCAGCATCCCAGCTCTGTGAAAAGAGAATGAACAGGACTTTCTCCGCTCTCTATAATTGAGATGTGGGAGATACCTGCCCACTGAAAACATCACCTCAGGTGACTGGTTGACCTTCACCACCAGGCTAGTACTCCCCACAGTTCAAAAACAATGTGGCCACTTTTATACTATAGTGAATCTGTTTCACTCTATACCTCTAGTGTAACTCCTCCTGTCTATGGCCTATACACTTAAAGATTAAAAGGAAGAGGGGAGACACAACTTAAGTGAAACTACAAACATGCCATCCACCTTTATAATTTACAATACTACATTCATGTATAATCACCCCAAGACCAATTTCTATGTAATAACCTTTCTAAAGGCTCCTGCAGCCCAAGGCTGTGGTACTTCCAATAGCAGGGAAATGTAGACCCCTTAGGAGTGAGAAGTTCTCTAACAAGACTGTACTCCTCATGATGCAACCTCATCAAAGTGACTTTTCACTTGCTGTGTAACCTTGAGCAAGCAGAGTCTAGTAACATCACTACTGTACATAAATGTACAAACAAACATATAGTCATATTATGTATAAAAGGCAGCAACACAGTATAAGTGCAGGCAAGAATAATATATAGAAGATATTACTCATATTATTGAAAGGGTGAAGATATGTACAGAGGAGCAGACTGGGAAGGAGCAATGTGATCTTGGGAGCGGTGGATGATGTATGGATCAGGTGTTTGCTTTGAAAAATGTGTGTGAAAAATACTTTGAGAAGCAGAGGGATTTGCATGTGGCATCTGTATATCGATAATAAAAGAGCATAGAACAGGGTTGACAGGGATGCCTTGTGGAAGATCTGTTAGAAGCAGTTAAAAGTTTGTCTAGACTCTAGAGTATGAGGCATATGTAGGGAGAGAGGAGAGTGACTGGTTCCAGAAGGTTAGTCTGCAGCTAGGGTGTGTGATGTCACCATGGCTATTTAATCTGTTTAATGGATGGGGTGATGTACGAGGTAAATGCATGGGTCTTAGAGAAAAGGTGAAGAATGTAGCCTGTAGGCAGTGAAGGGGTCTGGAAAGTTATACCTGTCAGCTTTGTTGAGGTACCAATATCTATGCTCAGAAGGGGCTTGTACTTACACCAGGATGGACTAGAGGTGAAAAACAGATCCACAATATTAGGAGAGTGGTTACAGCAGTCAGGCATACAGGTACGGTGGGAGAAAATTTGCTTTACATCATTGAGGATGGAGAACATACAGGCTTCAATCCCTCCACCATCCGTATAAGAGGAATTCAACTTTTCCCTATGGTGAATGTTGAAATCCCTAAGGTAGAGGATCTCCACTTGTGGGTGAGAGGATGCCACAGTTTCATGGCAGGAGCTTACATAGTCGAAGAGAGATACAAAATTTTTAGAATTAGGAGAGTAATAGGTGAAACAGGAAAAGTGTGGTAGTTGGGAAACAGACCTTGAGCGACATCAAAGTTTGGGGACTCAAGCTCCTTGAGGCAGGCAATAGGTGTGTTGATGTTGGAATAAACACAAACACCACCTATGAACTGGAATTATGAGTGGAGAGAGCTGCAGAGGGTGTGCTGAAATGGTTTGGACATATGGAGAAAATGTGACAAAAGGTTGACAAAGAGGATATATGTGTCAGAAGTGGAGAGAACAGGAACAAAAGGATGGAGTGAAAATGATTTTGAGTGATCAAGGGCTAGACAGGCAGGGGGGTGAAAGGGGTGCAAAGGACACAGTGAACTGGAAAGATGTGATATGCTGGGGTCAATGTGCTGTCAGTGGACTGAACCAAGGCATGTGAAGCATCTCGGGTAAACCATGGAAAGGTCAGTGGGGCTTGGTTGTGGATAGGGAACTGTGGTTTCAGTGCATTACATATGCCAGCTAGAAAATGGATGTGAGCAGATGAGGCCTCTCTTTGTCTGTTCTTGACACAACCTCACTATTGCGGCAAACATTGATGAAGTAAGAAAAAAGTAAAAAACATATATGACTACAAAGAGTGTTTGAGTGTAGTATCTTGTATCATTTCATAAGATCTCACAACAAAAACAATGACCAAATGGTGAATATGTATGAAAAAAAAATATTCTGCCTGAGGTTGAGAAGGCTGATTTGAGAACTAACAACATATATGCCCCACATTCAGAAAATGGGTTAATAAATTCTTATAACTAATAAATATTTGTTCATCCTAAACAAGCAAATAGCCTCCATTCACAAGGATAGTTAGGAGCTGAACTGTTTGAGAACAATTTCAATCATGCTAACCTATCTGAAGCATGGAAGATATTCAAAATAATAGAGATAAAAATATCTTAATTTTTCTTAAACCATCAACCTATTACTCTTCCATTATCATCCTCCCATAAATATAACTTACTAACACAATATATTTGCTCATTATTATTATTTCAATATCATACATCTTTTCTTGCTAATCAAAATTGATGTTTGACACTAAGCTTGGGGAAAAATGATGAAAAAACAAAAGATATAAAATATGCATAGGCTTTATTTCTTGTACATGAATCCACTTACATTTACTAGTATCACAGTTAAAAGGATTGCATCCAAACAAAATACTTCCAAACTTTATGAATTACAATCTGATATTCCTCACACTTTTAAATAACTAGATATACATAGTACTTAAAGTCCACATAAGTAGTTGCTAAAAACAGTGAAGAATGTAATAGCAGTCTAGGTAATTGTGAACTGAGAGCGTTGTGAATTCACAGAAAGATAAAAAATTAAAAGAAAAGAATGGTCTATTGAAGTTTACTATAAACATTAATGTGTGAGTGGGAAAACTGACTGACAACCCAAAAAGAGTATCTTTTCAAAATGTTTTTGATGCCTTTTAAGTGATTTATTCTTTAACATACTACTAAATCCAAAATATATATTTTGGAACACAGATTCACATGTTACCTCTGCACTTACAAGATAACTGATAAAATCATATAATTACCAGAGCTCATCTAATATCATCATAAACTATCATCCTTTTAGTTACACAAAAATGTCTAAGTACATGAACATGAGGTAAGGATGGAGAACAATACGCTGCAAGGATATGACTTAGAACTTATGACTGTATGCTGCAAGGATATGACTTAGAACCTATGACCATATGCTGCTCACCTTGCCTAGTTTTTATATACAGCTAGCACTGTTACTGACAATAGCAGTTCAGTGCTAGTGATCACAACAGAGGATTCTAATGCCCATTAAACGTTTTGTCTAAGAGGATCTCGCCTATTCTAACCCCTATAGTACTAACAGTGTATGACATGCAGGATCATCAAGAACAAATGACACATGTTCTTTATTTTTCTACCTGTATGTAAAGATACTAATGGTTCCCTTACTCATTGGAGGCATGTATAAATATCATTTATCACATACAATTCAATCCAGCAAGCAAAAAAATCTTTAAGCCTTGGATATCCATAGATCACCAAAGTGGGAAGACGACATGTGCTTCTGACAGTCTTACCTACCTCTCCACAGTGCAAATAGACCAGATTTAGTTGGGCTTGGTCAAAGATAATAGCCAAGTGTCACATCTCGACACATCAGTAGGCCACGAAGAGTGCTCTTGTATCTAATACTTTAGGAAGACTCAGTGAACAAGGACAGCGAAGCAAAGTCAGACTGGAGAAAGCCACACTAGGATCATTGGGTACATGCTGGGTTCAAATAGGATGTAGCATGCCAAGAATTAAATGTCTATGACATGCTGGATTTCAATGGCTTTGGTTGTTTAAATAGCCCACAATAATTTCTTTAATAATTTCACATCTTACTCATTTTCTTCCATCTGTAGGACACCTTTTTCAACCTGGTAAAATTCCAAAAAGGTTCAAAAGGGGCTAGGCAACTGGATGTTTGCTAAACAATGCAAAAGGAAAAACTCAAAAATGACACTGAATACATACACATACAAAACGCACACACATTATATGTGTACACTTTTTCACACTTATTTGCCATTTCTCAACTTTACGGGGTAGCGCCAGGAAGACAAGAAACAATGACCTCATTTAATTACATCCACTATATACTTGTCATGTAAGAAGAACAGTAACCAGAGCCTAATATCCACAGCCAAGTCCCACAGACCATTCCATGGTTTCCCCTTACTGCTTCATATACCCTGGTTTAGCCTACTGACGGCACATCATCCCCCTTATACTCCAATTTCTCTATCCTTCACATGCCTCTCACCCATCTAAGCATTCAGACCCAGTCACTTTAAAGGTTTTTTCAGTCCATTCTTCTAATTCCCTCTTGGTCTTCCTTTTGGTCTCATGAAATTAGAATGTTGAGAGTAAATGTGAGTAAAACCAAGTTATTATGTTTAGTTGAGAGAGACAGGTTAGTTGAAGTAAGAGTTAGAATGGAGAGAGCCTGGATATTTTTCTTTATACCTGGGAGCGGATATGGCAGTGAATGGAGCTATGGTAGGTAAAGTGAGCCATAGGGAGGGTTAAGGGGCTAAGGTACAGGGCACATTAAGGAATGTGAAAAGAGAAGCCACTAACTGTGAGAACAAAGATTGGTATGTTTGACATAACAGTAGTTTCAACAGAGATGTATGGATGTGAGGGATAGGTCCTAGATCAAACAGTTCGAAAAAATATGGTTGTGTTGGAAATGAAATGTTTGAGGACAGGTACCATCCATACACCTCTCCTTTCTCTTTCACTAACAACTGAACTTCCTCATCCCCACACTCACCACCCTTTCTCAAACATGCACATGCTAACTTCCACATGTCACACATTTCATCCACATTTGTAAGAAATGCTTCCCTACACACCTCCTATTCCTCCACTACCACTTTGTTTTGTTTACTTTCACCTTCTGCCATTCTTCATCCAATCTCTCCTCACACATTCATCTTTTCGAAGCTCATTCATTTTCACTACCCTCTTCTCACCATTCTCTAAATCATCAGCTAACTTTCACCCTTGCCTCCACTAAGAAGGGGTGAGCTAGTATCAGTAAACTTCAGAGAGAATAAGATGTTCTGGAAGGAAGTTAATTGAGTGAGAAAAACGAGAGAACTAATGGGAACATCAGTGAAGAGGGGAAATAGGGTAGTGGTAATAGTTAGTAATGACATGAGGAGGAGACAGAGTGAGTATTTTGAAGGATTTTTGAATGTGTTTGATGAAAGAGTGGCAGATATATGGTGTTTGGGTCATGAGAAATGCAAAGTGGGAGAGTCATGGAACATGGTTCAATGAAAAGAGAAGAGGTGGTAAAAGCCTTGAATAAAATAAAATGTGGCAAGGCAGCTGGAGTGGATGGTATTGCAGTTGAATTTCTCAAGAAAGGGGTTGACTGTGTTGTTGACAGGTTAGTCAGGATTTTCAAGGCATGTAAGGATCATGGTGTGGTGCCTGAGGACTGGTGAAATGCACGTATAGTGCCACTGTATAAAGGCGGTGGGACGAAGGTGAGTGTTCTGACTGTGGAGGTATAAGTTTGTTGAGTGTACCTGGTAAGTTGTATGGTATACACCTCTCTTCTCTCCTCCACTAACAATCTTACTTTGTTATCCCACCATTCACTACCCTTTCTCACCTGCCCATCTGCCATCACCTGTATGCCACACGTGCTAGCAATACTTCCCTAAATGCCTCCTATTCCTCACTCACTCCCCAAGCTTTACTTACTCTCACCTTTTGCCATTCTGGACTCAACTTCTCAAGATATTTCTTAACACAAGTCTCTCTTCCAACTCACTTACTTTCACAACCCTCTTCTCACTCATATCTTTAACTATTTTCCAAAAACCTCTACAAAACTTCAACTTCGCCTCCACCAAGTAATGGTCAGACATACTACCAGCTGCCCCCATGAGAATATTCACATCCAAGAGTCTCTCCTTTGCATGCCTATCAATTAGTATGTAGTCCAATAATGCCTGCTGACCATCTTCCCTACTCACTCACATATACTTGTGTTTCATCATACCTGAATGCTGTTACCTGCATTAGCAAGGTAGTGCCAGGAACAGACAAAGAAAGGCTGCATCCGCTCACATCCATTCTTTAGCTGCCAGGTGTAATGCACCAAAACCACAGTGTCCTATCCACAATCAGGCTCCAGAGACCTTTCTATGGTTTACCCTGGATGCTTCATATGCCCTGGTTCAGTCCAGTGACAACAGTCAACCCCAGTATAATTACACCATTAAAATCCACTCTATCCCAAGCACACCTTTCACCATCCTGCATGTTCAAGTCCCAATCACTCAAAATATTTTTCATTTCATCCTTCCATCTCCAAATTGGTCCCCCCATTCTCCTTGTTCCCTCCACTTCTAATACATATATCCTCTTTGTCAACTTTCTCCTCACACATTCTCACTGTATGTCCTAACCATTTCAGAACACTATTTTCAGCTCTCTCAACCACACTTTACATCATCACACATCTCTCTTATCCTTTCATTACTAAATCAAGCAACCTAACACCACGTTTTGTCCTCGAACATTTCATTTCCAATTCATCACCCCTCCTCCACACAGCCTTATCTATGGCCCATGCCTTGCATCCCCACAATATTGTTGTTACTCCTGTTCCTTCACACATATCGATTTTTGCTCTCCCAGATGACCTCTCTTTCCACAGATTCTTCAGTGCTCCCACAACCTTCACCCCCTCCCCCAACCATGACTCACTTCTGTTTTCATGGTTCCATTTGCTGCTGTGTCACTTCCAGGTATGTAAAACACTTCACTTCTCCAATTTTTCTCCATTCAAACTCACACCACAACCAACCAATCCCTCAACTCTGCCAAACCCAATAACCCTGCTTTAATTCACATTTACTCTCAACTTTCTCCTTTCATGCATTCGTCCAAACTCATTCATCAGCTTTTGCACTTTCTCTCTCAAATCTGCCACCAGTGCTGCATTATCAACAAACAATAACTGACTAACTTCCCAAGCCAATCCATAAACAAACTGAACAACCAATGTGACATCACACATCCCTACCATAGATTAACTTTCACTTGGAACCATTCACTCTTCTTTCTTCCCACTCATACACATGCCTTACACTCTTGGTAAAAATTTCTCACTGCTTCTAGCAGCTTCCTTGCCCACTATATATTCTGAAGACTTTCTCTATAAACCTTATTATATGCTTATTCCAGATCCATAAATGCCACATACAAATCCATCTGTCACTTTTTATTATACATTTCTGAATAACTTACACTCCTTCCCTGTAAATAATGCCCAAATGCCTTTCTTTTCTCTTTCAATACCAACTTTACTTCATCCCACCACTCAGTACCCTTTCTAATCTACTTAGCTCCCATCTTTCACATACCATGCACATCTTTTGCACATGCCAGTACTACTTCCCTAAATACCTCCCATTTTCTCACCCACTCCTCTTGCATCATAAATTCTCATCTTCTGCCATTCTACACTCAATCTCTCCTGGTATTTCTTCATACATGTCTCTTTTCCAAGCTCACTTACTCCTATCACTCTCTTCTCAACAACACTTTCTTTTCCGAAAACCTCTACAAATCATGACCCTCGATTCCACAAGATAATGACCAGATGTTCCACCAGCAGCCCCTCGCAACACATTTACATTCAAAAGTTTCTCTCTTATACACCTGTAAATCAAAATGTAATCTGATAACGCCCAGTGACCATCTCTCCAACTAACCCGTGTATACTTGTATATATCCTTCATTTTTTAAACCAGGTATTCCCGATCACCAGTCCTTTTTCAGAACACGACTCCACAAGCTGTTCACCATTTCCATTCATAACACTGAATACTCTATACCCCACAAGTTATACCCTCAACTACCACATTACTCACTTTTGAATTTTAATCATCTATTACTAATATCCGGTCTCTTACATCAAAACTACTTGCTCCCAACATACTTGCCTCTCATGATCTTTTTCTCATGGCCAGGTGCATAAGCATTAATAATCCTCCTTCTCTCAGCATCCACTTTCATTTTTACCCATCTCAATCTAGAATTTACTTCCTAACACCATAATACAAACTCCCATAACTCCTGCTTCAAGAGTAGTGCTACTCCGTCCTTAGCTCTTGTCCTCTCACCAACCCCTAGC
>JAUTXX010310907.1:0-13788 GCA_032273605.1 Panulirus laevicauda | reverse complement strand
TAACAGAACGTTTAATTTAATGAGAAGATATAACAATATTATTACTTGAGAGGAAAAAAACAATATTATTACTTGAGGAAAAAAATATAATGAGAGGAAATATCAACATTATGACTTGAGAAGAAAGAATATTATAACGATGAGAGGAAATCGAACATGAAAACGAGAGGAAATAACAAAACATTTTAATGAGAGGAAACAACAGAACCTTATAACAGTAAAATTTGATGAGTAGATAACAGATGAGAGGAAATAACTTGATGACAGTAAATAAAAGAACATGATTACTTGATGAGAGGAAATAACAATAACTTAATGACAATAATGACAATATTGCGAGGAAAGGCAATAAACGAACATGATAACTTGATGAGAGGAAATAAGAGAACATGATATCTTAATGGGAGAAATAGCAACATTATAACTTGCTGAAAGGAAATTGCAGAACATGATAACTTGAGAAGAAATAACATCATTATATCATGAGGAAATAACGGAACGTTTAATTTAATGAGGACATAACTTGATGAGGGGAAATAAAAATAAAAAATCATTTATTACTTGATGTGAAGAAATAACAGAACATAATGGTACATAATGGTACATTATAATTTGATGAAAGGAAACAACATAATACAACTTGAAGAGAGGAAATGACAGAACAATATAACTTCTTGAGAGGAAGTTATAGAACATTATAATTTAAACGATAGATTCATTAAAGGAAATAACAGAATATTATGATAATTAGATGAGTGAAAATAACAGATCATGGAAACTTGTTGAGAGGAAATAACAGAACATTATTACTTAATGAGAAAATAATAGAACATAACTGGATGAAAAGAAATAACATCATAACGGTGAGGGAAATACCAGAACATTTTAAGTTACTTGACGAGAGGAAGACGCGACTTTATGAAATGCTGAGAGGAAATAACAGAATATGATAACTTAATGAGAGGAAATAACAAAACATTATAACTAGATGAGAGAAAATAACAGAACATTATAACTTGAAAAGAAATAACAGAACATGACGATGAGAGGAAATAAAACGATGAGAGAAAATTTTCAGAACGTGGTAATTTGATGAGAGCAAATAACATCATAACTTGATAAGAAGAAATAACAGAACATGATAACGATAGAAAATAACAGATCATGATAACGATAAGAAATAACAGAATATGATAACGAGAGAAAATAACAGATCATAACTTGATGAGAGGAAATAATGGAATATCTTTAGTTGATAACATGATAACTTGAGAGGAATTAACAGAACATCATAAATTGACAAGGAAATAACAGAACGTTTTAACTTGTTGAGAGGAAATAACAACATTATTACTTGAAAAGAAATAACTTGGAGAGGAACATTTTAACTTGTTGAGAGGAAATAACATTATAACGAGTGAAAATTACAGATAATAACCAGATAATGATAACTTGATGAGGAGATAAAACATGGAAACTTGAAGAGAGGAAATAGATTATGATAACAGAACATGGAAACTTGTTGAGAGGAAATAGAACAAGGAAATTTGTTGAGAGGAAATAACAGAACATGGAAACGAGAGGAAATGAGAAAATAGTAGAATATAGATGAAAAGAAATGACATTATAAGGATGAGAGGAAATACATTATAAGTTTATGAAATGATGGGTGGAAATAACAGAATATGATAACTTAATAGGAAACATGGTAATTTGATGAGAGGAAATAACAAAAATATAACTTTTTGAGAGAGAATAACAGAATAACTTGATGAGAGGAAATAACAGAACATTATGAATTGAGAGAAAATAACAAAACTATAACTTGATGAAAGGAAATAACGTTATGAAAAGAAACGATGATGGAAACGATACTATAACGATGAGAGGAAATACATTATAAGTTTATGAAATGATGGGAGGAAATAGAATATGAAAACTTAATAAGAAATAACGGATCAGCAAAACATAACAATGAGAGAAAATAAAAATATAACGAGAGAATAACAGATCACTATAACTTGATGAGAGGACATAATAAAATATAACGATGAGAGGAAATACTATAATAACAGAACATGGAAACTTGATGAGAAGAAATAACAGAATACTACAACGAGGAGAATACTATAACGATGAGTGGAAATGTCAGAATGCGGTAACAATGAAATGGAATATCCCAATATGATAATTTAGTGAGAGAAAATAGCAGATCATGGTAACGATGAGAGGTTGTGATAACATTTCTTAAGTTGATAAAAGGCAAATACAGAACATGGTAACGTAATTAAAGGAATTAACAGAACATCATAACCTAATAGGGAAATAACAGAACTTGATAGGAAACAATTGAACCTTAGAAGGTTCAATCATTTCCTCACATCAAGTCATCATGCTCTCATTAAGTTATGTTTTGATGAGAAAATGATAGAACATAAACTTGATGAGAAAAAAATGATAGAACATTATAACTTGATGAGATGATATAACAGAACATTATGACAATGAAAGGTAACTTGATGAGAGGAAATAACAGAACATGGAAACTTGATGACAGCAAATAACGGAACATCATATCAATGAGAGGAAATAAAAGAACTTGATAACTTGATGAGATGGAATAACAGATTATGATAACAACACTATAACATTATAACGATAAGAGGAAATAACAGAACCTTATGATTTCATGAGGAGAATAACAGAACATTAAAACTGTTGAGAGTAAATAACAGAACATAACGTTTGAGAGGAATCAAGAATACATTATAAATTCATTGAGAGGAAATACCAAAACAGCATTATGTTAGAGGAAATAATAGAACATTATAAAGAGAGTAAATGGCAGAACAATATTCAGTTAAGTTTAAGCTGATGAGAGGAAATAACAGAATATTATGATAACTTGAGAGGAAGTTACAGACAGAACATTTGAACATGAAATGGTAACGATAGAAAATAACATAATCTGATAACGTTTTGAAAAATAGCATTATAACTTAATGAAAAGAAATAACAATACTATAATTTGATGAGAGGAAGTAACGACTTTATGAAATGACAGAGCAAGATAACATAAGAAAAAATATCACATGAAAAATATTTGAGAGGAAATAAAAGAACCTTATAACGATAGGAAAACGATAGGAACACGATAAATTGATGTTCTAACATGATAACTTGAGTGGAAATAACAGAACATGATGACGATGAGAGAATATAGCAAAATTATAACTTGATGAGAGGATATAACAGCATGATAACTTGATTGAGAGGAAGTAACGACTTGATGATAATTGATGATAACTTAATGAGAGAAATAACATCATCAGTAATTGATGAGAGGAAATAACTGAATACGTGAACTAGGGAGGAAATAACGATATGATAACTTGATGAGAGGAAATAATTGATCATCAACTGAATACGTGAACTCGGGAGGAAATAACCTTATATGATAACTTGATGAGAGGAAATAGATCATGGTAACTTGATCAGAGGAAATAACAGAATATCATACGATAAGTTGATGAGACGATATAAAAGAACATCATAACTTAATGAGAGGAAATAACTATTGTAAATTGACGAGAATATAACAACAGATATAACAGATTTGATGAGAGGAAATGATAGATTATAAAAGAACCTTATAACGATAGGAACACTATGGGAAATAACTGAACATTATAGCTTGATGAAATGAAATAGAACATAACTTGAGAGGAAGATGAGAATTAACAGAAAATTATGACAATGAGGGAAATAACAGAACATGATAACATGGAGCATTATAACAAGAGAGGAAATAACATTAAAACTTGATGAAAGGAAATAATAGAACGTAGGAAATGACAGAATGCGGTAACTTGATAGAGGAAAAAAACAGAACATAATAACTTAATGAGAAGAAATATGAAATCATATCATGATAACTTGATAAGATGAAATAACATCAAAACTTGATGAGGAAACAACAGAATATGGTGACAATGAGAGTATACAAACAGGAAACATAACTTGATGATCGGAAATAACAGAACGTGAAAGCTTGATGAGAGGAAATAATAGATCAAGTAACGGAAGGAGAAGAAACAACAGAAGATAAGACGATGAGAGGAAATAACAGAACATGATAACAACATAAAGAGAGGAAATGACAGAAAATGGAAACGATGAGAGAAGATAACAGAACATCAAAAGTTGATGAGAGGAAAGAACAGAACATGTTTACTTGGTGAGAGGAAATACAACAACTTGATGAGAAGAAATAACAGAACATGGAAACCTGACGAGAGGAAATAGAATATAATAACTAGATGACAGAAAATAATAGAACATGGAAACTTATTTAAAGAAAATAAGAGAACATTATAGTTTGATGAGAGGAAATAACAGAACATGACAATTTTGAGCAAATAACATTATAACGATGAGAAGAAATAAGAGAACATTATAACTTGATGAGTGGAAGTAACGACTTTATGAATTGATGAGAGGAAATAACAGAACATGATAATTTGGTGAGAGGAAAAAACGGATCATCTTTACATAATGAGAAGAAATAACAGAACGGTAACTTGATGACAGGAAATAACAGAATAAGTGAAAACGACTTGATGAGAGGATCAAAGAACATCATAAGTTGAAGAGAACATTGTGACTTAAAGAGAAAAATAAAACATTGTAACGTTGAGAGGAAATAACAGAACAATAGAGTAATCAACAAAACATTTTAATTTCAGAGGAAATATAAGAACATGATAACTTGATGAGAGGAAATACCAGATTATTATAACCTAAAGTGAAGAAATAACAATATGAATTGAAGAAAGGAAATAACAGAACATGATGTTGATGACAGAAAATAACACATGATCATTATTTGATGGGAAATAACAGAACATGGTAACCTGATGAGAGGAAATAACAGATTATAACTTGAGGAAATTACAGAATATTATAACATGATGAAAGGAACTTGATGAGTAGCTCAAAGTAACTCAGAGAGGAAATAACATAACGATGGGAGAAAATAACAGAATATAACAGAACATGAGAGAAAATAACAGTGATGGAAAGGTAAGAAAATAACAGAACATCATAACTTGATGAGAGGAAATAACAGACCGTGGTAATTTAATGAGAGGAAAAATCAAAACTATATCTTGAGAATAAATAACAGAACATTATAACAATGAGAGTAAATAACGGAACATGAGAGGAAACGACAAAACATCATAACTAGATGAGAGGAAAAAACATTTTAACTTCATGAAAGGAAATAGAACATGATAACTTGAGGATATAACAGAACATTATAACTGGATGAGAGTAATTAACATTTTAAGTTGATGAGAGGATATAACAGAACATGATAACTTGAGAGGAAATAAAAGAATATGATAACTTAATGAAAGGAAATATAATGAAAACTTGATGAGACTAAATAACTGAATATGATAATTTGATAAGGAGAAAATAACAGAACATGGTAACTTAATGAGAGGAATTAACAGAACATTATAAGAAATGACAGAACATGAATTGAGTTTATATACACATCTTTACTTGGTGAGAGGAAATAACAGAACGTGGTAACTTGATGAGAACATGATAACTTTATGAGGATATGATAACCTGATGAGAGGAAATAACATGAGAGGAAATAGCAAAACATAACTTGATGACGGGAAATTACAAAACATGGAATATAATAACTTAATGAGAGGATTTATCAACCGTATAACTTGAAAGAAATAACATGATAACATGAGAAATAACATGATAACAATAAAAGAAAATAAAACCTAATTTGATGAGAGGAAATAACAGAACATTATAACTTCATGAGAGGAAGTAACAGAACATTATGAAATAATTAGATGAAAGGAAATAACAGAGCATGGTAATGAAATGAAAAAAACAAGACATGATTACTTGGTGAGAGGATATAACGATATAACTTGATGAGATTAGGTAACAGAAAATGGTAACGAGAAAATAACAAAACTATTATTTGATTGAAGATAATGACAACCTTATAACAGATCATATCATGATGACAAGAAATAACTTTATAAGGAAATAACAGAACATCATGATGATAATGAAAAAATATAACTATGATAACTAAATGAGAAGAAATAACAAAACGATGAGAGGATGGATATGAAAAATCATTTGTATTTGAAATAACGAGAGTATTTTACAGAGCATCATAACTAGATAGGAAATAACGGAACATTATAACTTTATAATAGAACATGCTAACTTGAGTTAATTACAGAATATTTTAACTTGATAAGAGTAATTAACAGAATATTTTTACGAGATAATTTCAAGAGGAAATACCAGGAAATAGAATATGAAAAGAAACGATGAGGGAATAACAGAACATGATAACTTGATGAGAGGAAATAAAAGAACATTATAACTTCATGAGAGGAAATAACAGAAAATAGAAAATAGAAAATAACAGAACAGGAAGACGAGATGAAATAATATTATAACATTATAATAACATTATTAATTGATGAGAGGAAATAATACTATAACTTAATAACAGAATACAACTTAGTGAGATAACTTGATTAGAGGAAACGTGGTGAAACAGAAAAATAACTAGGTGAGAAAACAGAAAGTTGAGAGGAAAGTAACGACATTATGAATTGATAAGTAACGACATTATGAATTGATAAGATATAAAAGAAATAAAAGGAAATGAAATAAAACTTGGGAACTTGATGAGAGGAAATAACAGATCATGGTAACGACAAAAAAACAACAGAATATCATAATTTGATGAATGGCATAATAACTTTAATAACTTTAATAACAGAATAATAACAGAACATCATAACTTATTGAGAGGAAGTGAAAGATTATGATAACTTGAGAGGAAATAACAGATTATTATAACTTGAAGTGGAAATAAGAGAATAGAATTTGATGAGAGGAACCAACAGAACATTATAACTTGATGAGAGGAAATAACAACATTATGACAATGAGAGGAATAAAAGAACATGATAACTTGAATAGAGGAAATGAAATTATAACTAGAAAGGATATAGCAGAAAATGATAACTTGATGAGAGGAAATCACAGATTATATGATGAGAGAAAATACCAGAATATCATAACTTGATGAAACGGGAACTTGATAAAGGGAAATAATAGAACACGATAACTTGATGAGAGGAAATAACAGCACATTATTATTTGATGAGAGGAAACAACGGAACATTATAGCTTGCTGAGAGGAATAAAACAGAATATTATATATTTGTGAGGAGAAATAACTTGAAAGGACATAACAAAGTATGATAACTTGAAGAGAGGAAATAACAACAGTACAATTTGATGAGAGGAAATAGAACATTATAACTTGAGAAAGTTAAAGAACAGAAAATTGTGACTTCATGAGAGGAAATGACATGATAACATGATAAAAGGAAATAAAAGAATATTATAACCCGATAAGAGTAGTTAACAGAACAATAATTTGAATCGAACATGGAAATTTGATGAGGAAATAACAATGAGGAAATAACAATTTGATGGGATAAATCTAATAACTATAACTTGAAAGGAAATAAGAGAACATAAAATTATAACGATGAGAGTATATAAAAGAACGTTATAACTTGATGAGAGGAATGATATTTTCATGAGAGGAAATTGCAGAATATTATAAATAGATGAGAGGAAATAATAGAACATAACTTCATTAGAAATAACAGAATGAGAGGATGAGAGGAAAATTATATCGATGAGAGGAAATAACGTTATAACTTGATGAGCGGAAATAAAATAATAACTTAACAGGAAATAACAGAACATAAGTTCATGAAAAGATATAACAGATCATGATATGAAGAGACATAATAGAACATCCTAGCTTGATAAAAGGAAACAACAGAACTTAATGAGATGAGGAAATAACAGAATGAGAAGAAACTTGATAAGAACTAGTATTACAACGATGAGAGGAAAAACAGAACATGATAACTTGATGAGAGGAAAGAACAGAACATGTTACTTTGGTGAGGAAATAACAGAATATTATAACAAAACATGATAACTTGAAGAGAAGAAATAACAGAACATGGAAACAGAATATGATAACTAGCAAATAACAGTATAACGATGAAAGGAAGTAATGTAGACAGGAAATAGTAGAATATGATGATTTGATTAGAGGAAATAACAGATCATGGTAACTTCATGGGAAAGAATCACAGAATATCATAACTTGATGAAACGCAATAAGACAAAACGACAACTTCATGAGAGGATATCAAAGAACGATCATAAGTTGATGAGAGGAAATAGCAGAACATGGTTACTTGATTAGAGGAAAGAACAGAAAGTGATAACTTGAGAGAAATAACATGATAAAAGGCAATAACAAGACATGATATCTTGATGAATGGGAATAGCAAAACATCATAACTTGAGATTAAATAACTGAACATGGTAACGTTCAGAATATTATAATATTATGATATTCTTCTATTTCTTCTCATGTTATAACATGAGAAGAAATAGAACATCATAATTTGATGAGAGGAAATATCAGAATATTTGATGATAGAAAATAACAGAACATTATGTCCTCTCTTAACTTTATGAGAGGAAATAATGCAAGAAAATAACAGAACATGGAAACTTGTTGATAGGAAATAACAGAACATTATAACTTGAAAGGAAATGAAAGTACATGATTTTTGATGAGAAGAAATACGATTATGACGATGAGAGGAAATAACGTTTTTATGAATTGATGAGAGGAGATAACAGAACATGATAATCAGTATTTGATAAGAGGAATAACAAAATATGATATTTCGCTCAATGATGAGAGGATATAACAGAACATGGAAACTAGAGGAAATAGCAGAACGTGAAACGTAATATCATATCTTGATGAGAGGAAATAACTGGACGTGGTAGCTTAATTAAGAACACTACTACATTACCACATTATTACTTGAGAGGAACTAACAGAGTATAACTTAAAGAGAGGATACATCAACAGAACAATAATTTGATGAGAGGAAATAACAGAACATAACAGAGAGAAAATTACAGATCATAACTAGGTGAGGAAATAAAAGAAAATTATAACTTCATGAACATAATAACTTGAGAGGAAGTACCAGAACATATAACTAGATGAGAGTTATTAACAGAACATTTTAACTTAATGAAAGGAAATAACCGAATATGATAACTTGATGAGAGGAAATTCCAGAACTTAACTTGAGAGGAAATTCCAGAACAACTTGATGAGAGGAAATAACTGCAGGAAATAACTGAACGTGGCAACTTAATGAGAAGATATAACCGAACATTACAACTTGATGAGAGGACATAACAATATAACTTAATTAGACGAAACAACAATACTCTAAATTGATAAGAAGAAATAACAAACCATTAAAACAGAACATGATTATTTGATGAGAGGAAATTACAGAATATTATATCATGATGAGAGGCACGATAACTTGATGAAAGGAAATAAAAGAACATAACTCAAAGAATATGATAAAAGAAACATTTGAACATAACAACTTTGGAACATGAGCAGAACATTTTAACTTCATGGAAACGAGAAGAAATAAAATTATAACATTGTAACAAATTGAAGAAAGGAAATGAGGAAACAATATGATATGATAACTTGAGAGGAAATAACATCAGGAAATAACATGAGAGGAAATATAATATATTTGATGAGGAAATATTGTATCGATGAGAGGAAATAACAGAACGTGATAACTTGATAGAAAAATAACAGATCACTTGGTGAAATGAAATAATAGATCTTTATAATTTGATTAGAGGAACTAATAGAACGTGGTAACTTGATGAGAGGAATTAAGAGATATTAGAGGAAATAAAGGAATATCATAACTTGGACATGATATTTTGATAAGGGAAAACAACAGAACATCAAAATTGGAAACATTATTACTTGATGAGAGGAAATAACAATATGGTAACCGTATAGCTTGATGAGAAGAAATAACATAACATTTTAACGATAAGAAATAACAGAACATGACAACTTAATGAAAGGAGATAAAACCTAATCTGATGAGAGGAAGTAACAGAACATTACATCATAAGTTGATGAGAGGGAATAACAGAACATTATAATTTGATGAAAGAAAATTACAGAACATTAAAAACCATGATAACGTGATGAGAGGAAATAACAGAACATCATGATGTTATGTTAACATTTTAACTTGATGAAAGGAAAAACCGAACATGAGAGGAAATAACAGATCACGATAACTTGACGGGAGAAAATAACAGAACCTTATAACTTGAAGAGAGGAAATAACTATAAATTGAAGAGGAAATAAAAGAACATGATAAATTGATGAGAGATAAAAATTGTAACTTGATGAAAGGAAAAAACAGAACATGATTACTTGATGAGAGAAAATAGCAAAACATCATAATTTGACAAATTGATGAGAGGAAATATCAGAAAATAATGACAAGAAATAACAAAATATCATATCTTGATGAAAGAATATAACTTAAGAAGAAATAACTTCATAACTGGATGACTGGAACGTTATAACAAAGAGTTTACAGAGCATTATAACTAGATGAGAGGAAATAACAGAACATTATAAATTTATGAGAAGAAATAAAAGAACTTGAAAGGAAATAAATGGACATGATAGCTTCATTAGAGGAAATATTAGAATATGGTAACGATAGGAAATAACAGCACAAGGAAACTTGATGAGATGGAATGACAGAACATAACTTTTTTTCACTCGAAAATAACTTGGAGAGGAAATAACAGAACATAAAAACTTGGTGAAAGGAAATAAAAGAATATGATAATTTGGCGAGAGGAAATAACAAAACATTATAACTTGATAAGAGGAAATAATAGAACATGATAACTTGAGAGGAAATAACTGAACATGGAAACGTGGTGAGAGGAAATAAAAAAATAGTTGAGAAAATACCAGAAAACAGTACTATGAATTGATTAGAGGAACTAACTGAATTTGTTAACTTGAAATAAGGAAATAATAGATCATGATGAGAAAAAAATAACAGAATATCATAATTTGATAACTTGATAAACGGAAATAACTGAACATGGTTACTTTCATAACAGAATAAAAACAGAACAGAATATAATTTGATGAGAGGAACTCACAGAACATTATAACTGGATGAGAGGAAATAACAGAACATTATAACTTGATGAGAAAAATTAACAGAACATTATGACTTGATGAGAATATAACGGAGAGGAAGTAGCAGAACATTATATCGATGAGAGGAAATAACAGAGCGTTATAACTTGATGAGCGGAAATAAAATTATAACTAGATGAGAGGATATGGCAGAAAATGATAACTTGATGAGAGGAATATAACAGAACATTATATATTCGTGAGGATGTAACAAAACATTATAAGTTGAGAGGAAATAACAGATCATCATAATATGATGAGAGGAAATAACAGAACATTATAACGACACAAAAT
The DNA here is from genome assembly GCA_032273605.1 of Panulirus laevicauda. Classification (NCBI taxonomy): domain Eukaryota; kingdom Metazoa; phylum Arthropoda; class Malacostraca; order Decapoda; family Palinuridae; genus Panulirus; species Panulirus laevicauda. The sequence continues at coordinate 2,251 of JAUTXX010310907.1, read as the reverse complement.
TAAGGAACATCATAACTAGATGAGAGGAAATAATAGAAAATTATAACTTCATGAGGAAATAAAAAACATAACTTGATAAGAGAAATATTTTAACTTTTTAACTTGATTTGAGGAAATACTAGAACTCCATGTTTTAGTATTTCCTCAAATCAAGTTAAAAAGTTAAAATATTTCTCTTATCAAGAGAAATAATAATGGGATAAATTTAATAACATTGTAACTTAAATTTAGGAAATAACATCAATTGAAGAGAGGAAATAACAGAACATAACTTGAGAAAAAGTAATAGAACATTACAACAGAACATTATGATTTGATGAGAGGATATAACAGATGAGAAGAAATCTTGATATGACGATGAAAGGAAAATAAAAGAACATTATAATTTGATGAGAGGAAATAAGAGAACATAATAAGTTGATGGGAATAAATAATAGAACATGGAAACTTGATCAGAGGAAATAACAGATCATTAAAACTTGATTAGAAGCAATAACAGGAATAACAAAATATGGAAAGCTGTTGAGAGGAAATGACAGAAAATTGCAACCCAATTAGAGGAAATAACAACAACATCACTTGACAGGAAGTAACTTGATGTAAAAGAACGTCATAACTTGATACAAGGAAATAACAGAACATGGTAACTCGATGAGAGAAAATGACAGAACATTAAATATGTATATATTAAATATGTTAAATGGTGATTTATTAAGAAGTAATAACATGATGGAGGAATTAACAGAGCATAATAAATTCAGAGGAAACAAAATAACAGAAAATTATAACTTATGAGAGGAAAAACAGAGCATTATAAAGATAGAAATTAATGAGGAAAAAACACAACATAACTTGATGAAAGGTAAATATGAGAGGAAATAACAGAACATTACATGAGGAAATAACAGATGGAAATTTGATGAGGAAATAACAGAACATGATTATTGATTAGAGGAAATAACAGAACATAACTTGGTGAGAGGAAATAATAGAACATGATAATTAGATGCGAGAAAATAACAGAACATGGAAATTTGTTGAGAGGAAATGACAAAACTTGATGAGAGGAAATAACAGATGAGAGGAAATAACAAAACATGGTAACGATGAGAGGAAATAAAAGAATATAACAACTTGAAAGGAAATAACTGATAATGAAAACTTGATTGAATAACAGAATATGATTAAATAACTGGACATGATAATTTGATAACGAGGAAATAACAGAACATGTTAACGATGAGAGGAAATAAAAGAATATGATAATTTGATGAAAGGAAATAACAGATCATGAAAACCCTATGATAATTTAATGAGAAGATATAACAGAACTATATTACTTTATGAGAGGAATTAGCAGATTATGATAATGAGAAGAAATTATTCTTACATGGTAACAATGAGAAATACCAAAACCTTGATGAGAGGAAATACCAGCATGATAACTTGATGAGGAAATAACAGAACATATCTTGACGATGAGAGGAAATGAAAGAACGTGATAAATTGATGAGAGGAAATAACAACGTAGTAACTTGATTAACGTTGTAACTTGAAGAGAGGAAATAGAACATGATAACTTGATGAGAGAAAATTACAGATTATATCAATATGAGAGGAAATAACATATAACGTAAGGAAATAACAGAACATGATAACTTTAGGGGAAATGACAGATCGTGGTAACTTGATGACAGGAAATAGCTGAAAATGAAACTGAAAATTTGATGAGATGAAATAACAGATTATAAAAGGAGAGGAAATAACAAAACATTATAAACATTATAAAATGATGAGAGGAAATAAAACATGATAACAGAACATTATAAGTTGATAGGAAATAGCAGAATAGTATAATGAGAGGAAATAACAAAATACCAGAACATAATGGGTGGGTCCCATTAAGGAGTGAGCCCACTTCCATGAAGGGTCAGATGATGGTTGGGGCTCTGCCATTAAGATAATGGGTGCGTTTGATAATGGGGCCCACAGCCACTAAGAGGAATGCGTTTGATAATGGGGCTCTACTGCCATTTAGAGAAGCATGTCAGATGATGGGTGGGGCCCACTCCCATTAAGAGGAGTGAGTCGGATGATGTCATTAAGAGGAGGTTGTAGGCTATTAAGATGAGTGAGCTGGATAATGGGTTGAATGAACGGTGGAGCCCACTGACATTAAGAGGGGTGGGTCGCATAATCGGTGAGGCCCACTTCCATTAAGAATAGTGGGTCGGATGATGAGTGAGGCCCA